>PVIC010014057.1:0-37110 GCA_004025085.1 Thryonomys swinderianus
ACTATATACTGTAAATTCAAAAGTCAGGATCCATAAAATAATGGTCATTAAAATAAATTGATGTGAGCAGGAAATGTTGGCTGAGCTTTTCATCTTCACAATCCTAAGGCTGAAGGAAGAGGCTCTCTGTGAGTTCAAGGCTAACCTGGGTACATGATCCTGCCTCAAGCAAAACAAACCCAGATGAATTCATGTTAAAATATATGTGGATTTACTCACAGCCACAAGTCTGAGTCTCACTGGGGCAATTTAGTGACTTAGGAAGACCCTTCGTGCTAAAGGCAATGCCCAGCACAAACGACCTGATGCTCCTTCCCTACTACTGCAAACAAACAGATAAATAAAATCAGCGGTGCCCACACTGTATGACCCATACCATATCCCATTAATAACATCAGTAGTGTTAACATGAAGAAGTATTTTCTTCCCAAAGACAAATTGCATAGCTGTTAGTTGTATTTGAAACTTGTCTATTTTTTCACTCATTTACTTTATTACTTTTGTTTACTTACTATCATATCTTCATGCGCCCATTAGATGGGAAAGTCTTTTTTCTTTCTTTCTTATTTTTAGGAAGGAGTGAATGAAAGAAATTTTAACTAATTATTCTATCAAGGAATGAAATGACTTCCCTTGTATATCAGCAGCACTTCACCAAGTAATTAGCACATAATCAATACTTGATGTATCTGTTATTGGGTTTTAATCAATAAGCAATTCAAAATAACCATTTGAGGGGCTGGAAATTTAGCTCAGTGGTTCCGGCGCCTGCCTCGCAAGCACAAGGTCCTGAGTTTGATCGCCATAAGGACATACAGCGTTGGGTGTGGTGACTCACGCCCACCAGCAATCAACACCACATACCACAGTGCCGGGCGTGGCTCACCCCTGTAATCCCAGCACTCAGGAGGCAGAGGCAGGAGGATTGCTGAGTTCCAGGCTTGACTGAGCTACATAGTGAGCTCAGGGCCAGCCTGAACTACAAAGCGAGACCCTGTCTAAACTAAATAATAAATAAAATAACCATTTGATAATGCAGAAATACTGAGAAGTCCTAAAATCTGTGTGACTTCTTATGAATCAAAGATTCTATGAATTAAAGACTAAACTATGATCTAATAATAACAATACAATAAACTAAGCACCTTCCAGATCTCAGAGTTCAGGTGCTAATACATTTTGCTTCCCCATCTATAGTTTTATCTACAGTTAAAACAACACAATGCATGTGTAGGTCACATGGCTATTCTCATCAAGCTCAGTTATAGGACAAGCCAGTTAGGGGTAGAATATGAATTCAGGAGATTAAGAAAAATCTATATCCCCTTAACAATTACTCCTCTAAGAAAGACTGACCTGTTTGTCATGAAGGACACAGAGACGCCTCGTTCACCTTTATTTCTACACAAACTGGCTAAGGGGACAGAAACTCTCCAGCTGCTGCACTTTTGTAGACACCACTCGTTCAGGAAGCCCCACTTCCGCAGGGCGACTAGGAATAGAGCCCGGACCTAGAATGCCCAGCGTTTATTATCCAGTACTGAAAAAAATAACCGTTTCACCCAGCAGTCTTTGTCCCTGTAGTTCACTTTCATTAGCCCCTTACCGAGAAACACTACTTTCCTTACTCTTTACTCTCTGGAGACCTTCAATACCTACTTTCACTGTTCAACACCTCCTCACATGTTGCCTGACTCCCCACTTTTGCCCATAAATGTCCACAATCCTTTTCTCTGTTCTCTACCAGAATCATTTAAAGAAACTACACTCATTAAAACTGAACAGTTTGCGGACTCATTACCCTTCTCTCTGTAGCAGGACAGTGAAAGCTGGACTCACTCGAACGCTCACTGCTCCAAAGCTCCAGGGGCCATCCACCCAAGCAATGTTCTACACTTCCCTAAAGTGCTTACTTCCCCGCTTTCCAAGAAGACAATTTCACTCTGATTTTCTCTTCTTAAGCCTTTTAAGTTTTTCTCTCAACTCAGTTCCATTCCTGATGATATATTCACTTCACACCGTGCTTGACTAATACAACTACTCATCTGTCCAAATATACCAGCCCTCCCACACCTTCCCAAGCTCTCCCTTGTCTTCTGAACAAAACAAAACAAAAAGCCTGCATTTGTTTAAGAAAAACTCAACTAGTGTCTCTACTCTGGATTTCAGCTTTGCAAATTTTTGTGGTCTTTCCCACATCATTAACTTTTCCCTTACTATCTGAATAGCCATCATACCATAGAAACATGCCTTAATAACCCCAAATTTAAGGGTAATTCCATTGTTTACATTCAATGTGCCTTCTTACATTCACTTCTCTAATATCCTAATTTGAAAGCACTCAAGTTGATGGTTAGGCCTAATGTCTTCATAGTCTCACTTTATAGTCCCCCGGTAGGGCTCAGCCCACCACCTTCATCCCATTCCAACGCAATAGTTCAGTTGAGATCACCAACGACTTCCTGTCCACTCAGAATGATGGATTTCCCATTCTTCCAGTACTTCAGTACTGATACTTGCATGATTTTACCGAAGCTTCCACTCCAGCCTTCTACACTGTCTTTTACTTCCCTGAAGTCAGACTCTTTGCTTTTCCTTTCCTCTCACTGCATACCTTTCCTCAGACTCCTCTGCTTTGCTTTCTCTTCATTTTCTGGGAGTGAGGGTCTGGAGACTAAACCCAGGATCTTCACACTGTGCTATATCCCTGAGCCTTTTGTTTTATTTGAGATAGTGTCTTATACATTGCTAAATTCACTGGGCTAGGATTACGCTTGTGATTCTTTTTCCTCAGCTTTTCTTTCAGAGTGCTGCAGTTACAGGTGTGCACACCAGTAGCCCCAGCTGGCTTGCCTGCATGCCATGCTTCCCTTACTGAGTTTTCTGATTAAAATTCCTCTCCCATTTTGGATAAGCAGGAAGCACACTGGATAAACTGTGAGTTCCAGTTTCAAATTCCCTTAAAAATGAAACAAGAAAAAGAGATTTGCAAAGAAATGTATGTACAAATTCTACCTTTCAGGGTTGTCTTACTTACACATATATTGAAATATTTTTGATAGTGTGCCTTTACCAATGTAAATATTTTACCTACATAAAAACAACTTGATATTTTTCTCTTTTATTTCACTGTTTGGCCCAATGTTTAAATTATACAATTAAGAAGTACAACAAATATGAAGTGGTTATGGAAGAGACACTACTGACCTTTTTAACAATAGCAAACAATAGGGGCAAAACTTGGGAATTTGACTTAACAGCTTGCTGGAAGTGATTTTTTTCAAGATTTTGTGGATCTCATTCAATATATTTTAAATAATGGATGTAGAGCTTCAGCTATTTTCACCATAAATCAACAGCGGAAAGTAAGATTAAGAGAGCTTCTGTGGATCCTGAAAATAATGATTCTTCTTCTCTTTGCTTGATTATTTAGGGAATAGAAAATATGAACTTTTCTTCATATTTTTTGGTTTATAGTCTTCTGTGATACGTAACATTCTTACAATAAAAGTTAAATGGTATTTAATATTAAAAATAGCACAGCATATTTTGAGATGTATATAAATTGTACCAATAAAGAATTCAATTAAAAAAAAATAGCACAGCATAAAAGTAAAATGCTTTGAAAAACAAATGTGTAGCACTTTTACTTTATTTTGATTTTTTTCAAATTTTATTTAAAGTGAAACTTCTGTCTGGTATACTTTCAAATCTAAAAAGCTTATGTAAATTTTGTCAGTTGAAATTATATGAATTTGACTTAAGAGCTAGCCAAGTTCAAATTTTAAAAGTATTATCACATTCATTTCTCTTTGTCATTTGATAAAGAATTTGAAAATATGAATAAATATTTAAAGACTGAAAATAGAACTTGAGAAATTGATGTTAAAGATGCTATTTACCAAGAGTATTATTTTGCCTGAAAATCAAAATTCAAATAAACATCTTTTGGGTAGTGTCCATTCCCAAGATCCATGAGAATCTCAGGCTGTTGCGACACAAAACAAAGGCAAATAAACATGTAGTTACTATTTAAGTGACATCTAACGTTACTTAAAATTCTTTCCCTTCGCGGAACTCAGGTAAATTGGCCTAGCAGCTTAGCCAGGTCTTTTCTATGAAAGGTTCTAAACATATATACATAGGAATTGAGGTCATTTCTCTTATTTTGTGGAATAAACTAACAAAACCAATATAAAACAAATGTACTGTAAACATGCACTGATTCTTAAAAATGGGAAAAAAATCAGTAACAGCAACAAACTTGAGCTGTCATTACAGTGAGAAACAGGAGTCCAGCTTTTAACTTGTAGAAGGATTCTGCTTGGGGGGCGTTATCACAATTACCTCATTTTCTTCATATCTACAGCCGGGGATACCTCCTTTTCAAGGCATTTATAACCCCAGTCAGCCTTTCTTCTATTAAAAATGCTGAAGTCCTTCCAGTCACCTAAGCTGGAGAACTCAAACGTCTCTTTTGTCTCCTTGTTCTCACTTGCTTCAAAAAATTATTTTCTTTCAATCACCCTTTGAGCCCTTCTGTTCTTTATCAGCCCTCCTTACTTCAGACTTGAATTACAGCTTCTTGTCCCCCACTGAAGCCTGTCTGGCACAGGGATATCAAGCTGCCAGGAGCCTTCCGGAGAGCAGGGCTGGGCAGGAAGAGGACAAGTTGTCAAGTTAGAAAGGCTTGGATTTAATGCACAGCCCATACCATCCTAACTGAACATCCTTAAACTAAAGACTTCTGAGCCTCACTTCCATTATCTGTGAGCTGACGAATAATGCACGATACAAAATTTTTTGAATCAGAGTTATAAGCACATTATCATACAATTAACCTCAAAAGACAGAATATTTAGTGAGTAGTGGTAAATGATATTACTTTAGGGCACTGTCCTAAAAATTTTAATAGCTTTCTATTATCTTTTTTCCAGGATGCCTCCTTATTACTCTTATGAACATGTTATTTATATTCAAATTTATAAGCAGATAGATTAAATATTAACTCTTCCAATTACACTAAATGAGGGAATATTTATAGTTATAAGAGGTTTAGCTACTACCCTGGTGATGTCAAAATAATCAAGCAATACTAATAACAGTCATCTAGCTTTGTTGAAAGACAAAATCATCAGGTCCTCTTGGTGCATAGGTTTCATGTCCATGAATAGGTCAATCAAGTAAAGTTTTAAAACATATTGAAGTGGATGAAAGCCCACCCTGCTCTATCTGTGTTGGCCACTCCCAGCGTACACTGGGTTGGAGACACTGCTCTCTCCTATACTCTTTCGTATCGCAGCCTTGAGACTTGGAAGGCAGGTAACAGATAAATGTGCAGGAGGGTCTGGGAAACACCTGAGAGGAAAAAATCAAGACCCCAGTTCAGAAGACCTTTGCTCAAAGGGAGAGAACACAGCCAGCCCCTACCAGAGAGGACACAATCTGGACAGGTAGAGCATCTCAGCAAAAGCTTCTCTGTGACTGTGAGGCTTCTGACTCCACCAGAGGGAAGGCTCACAGTACCTGTTTGCTTTATCCACTGTAACAACTTAACTAACAGAACAGAGGGACAACCGCAAAGGGGATTTGATGGTGAATCCCAGAGTGGAGCGGCCAAACAGAAAGTAGAGACTAACGTGCAAAACACTTTTTAAATCCCAGTGTGCATGGATGAAGAAGATACTTGACTAGCTAATTTTCAGTAGCACATGCAGTAATCCCAGGACTATGGCTGCTGTTTCACAACTGGAGCTGCTTCCAACCTGACAGCCCCTGTGAAGTTCTTTAGTTTTAATCAGACGTGTCTGAGTTGGGCCTCCTACCATGGACTCTGTGACTCTCCAGCTGGCTTGACCCATCTGAACAAGTTTCTCAGTTCTCTGGATTTAGCACAAGGTGGATTTTTAAATATGTCGAGTAAGGGAACTATGAAGAAAGAGATATACTGTCCTTATTCCTTTGCCATGAAACATTCTCAAGATCTGATGTCATGTGAACTTGTAACTATGTCTTAAATAAAAATTGGAGAAACACACACAGATTTCCTCACACATTATTCGCTACATGAGCTCTTTATTACATATGAACATTCTTTTACATTATTGAAGTTTATGCTTGACTTTTTTGATAATTCTTTGAGTACAGAAGTTTATGCTTTAATTTTTTTGGTAATTCTTTGAGTACAGATATCATGTAATATGTATACATATTTTTCATATTGTGCATATGGTCTAATATGCATTGTATATTAGCATTCAGTAACAATTTGGAAAACGAATGAATGCATGAATGACAGTGCAAAGGAATTTTTCATGAAGGATTCATTTGGTACCCTTTCAATATCTGTGTCAGTTTAATAATTTTACTTTTCCCTTCTAGTTCATTTTGGTCACAGGGTTTTCTGAAGATTAATGAATAAAATATTTATAAGCTCTTTTAGAAAGGCAAATGAAAGATCAACATAATATTTCCTCTCTGCATAATAAAGCAAGAGAATTCCTAATATCCCTTAGGCAAATTCACCCTAAAACTCTTCATTTCATTTTGTCTGAAATATTCTTTTGATTTATTAATGTGGACTTAAAGAGTATTGGCCAAGAATATCTTAGAAATTAATGCATCAAAGTTGATGCTTGACCAATTTTGAGCCCTCATATCATAAACTACATAAGCTTATAGTTTTAAAAATTTATATTTCTGGATTGTAAATGTAATTACTTAGACATCGATATCATGAGATGAACAACATAACTTAATATCATAACTACCTTTGTTTCATGTTCATTCTTTTTTCTCAGTCTCAACCAGCATGTTAAATTGTAACTTCTTGAGATTTGTTTTCTGTGGTTTTTTTTTTTTGAGACAGGGTCTCACTTGGTAGTTCAGGCTGGCCCTGAGCTCACTATGTAGCCCAGGCAAGCCTTGAACTCAGCAATCCTCCTGCCTCTGCCTCCCGAGTGCTGGGATGACAGGCGTGAGCCACCACACCCGGCTCTTGAGATTTTTTTAAAAGGTGATATTTGTAGAACTGTATTTCTATTTAACTGTCACACTAGTATAAGGCATCAAAAGACTCTTTGAGAATAATAAGTTCACTCAGAACATAAATGATGTTTTCACTAAAGCACTTACAGAACACCTGCCTTGAAGTAAATGGGTATCATCCATGCAGGGTTCACCATGTGCCAGATACTGTCTTTGAGCAGTACACACAACGTTTGAGCTTCATATTAATACCATGACATAGGCATTAATATTTCCATTGAGTAGCTCTGGTTCAAAATATCATATAGTTAAGAAAATTTATAATGAAATTAAAAAGTAAACCGTGGCTTCAATAGTCAGACTCTCACTACCAAACTCTTGCTCAAAAATGATAGAATATATTGTACAGTCTTCTGTACTAGGTCTTCTGTACAAATCTAAGCAAAAACCCAGCCTTTAATTCTGTGCCCAATAAAGCATCTTTTTAGCCTACTAAAAATGATCTGACATAAAAAGTAAATGGCAATACTCTTTTGATAAACTTTTAATTGGATTTAAATATTTGTTAAATAGAATTTTTCACTCTAATAAAATAATTTATATCAAAGTAATTTGGTTCATATTTTATAAAGACTAGTGCTTCGAGTTTTCAGATCTTGTATAAATGCTTAAGGCTTCTGTGCCAATTAACCATCCAACAACACACACACCACACACAACCCTACCTACTATAATATTATTACATGATAGACAAAAATAATGCTGAAATAATACAAGGATTAACCAAACTAAAGTACTATATCAAAATTCATGCTATATATGTAGCCACTGGAAATTTAAAAGGAGGCAATAGTCCAAAATCATTATGAAAAATCCAGGTAGTTTTCAAATATTTTAATGTTAACTCGTTATTTATTTTGACTTTTAGGACAACTTGCTGAAATTTATTCTTTCTACTTGATAAATGAGTCTCAAAGTAAACTCACTTGCCTACACAGCACTAGTAACACTCAGAAATGGAGTCAGACCCTGGCTTCTCACCTCTGTTCATGTTTAAAACCATATGAGAATTAAATAGGCAGAGTCACTAAATCAAATACCGACCACCAGAGGAAACTATAGAACAAACCTTGTGAATTTTCCTTTTTCCTCCTTTAGTTTCCCCCATAGATTTATCTTCTCACAGTTGGCCAGCCTAAGTCTCTAAGAACCTAAACCCCTTTTTCTTTGTCTTATCACCTTTCTAGACATTACTGTTCTTTGTTAAGATGCTCCTGGAGCCCTAGTTCTAACCCCACCTCTGAGTTACTCATCTCTCAGTTCTCCGGAGTACATGTTCACTGTGTCCATTCATAAAGTTCTGTTGTTGGTCTCTAGCTACTTTGCCTATCGTCAGTTTCATTCATGGGGCTCCAGTCAATTAAGTCAGCATGGGTAGAGGAAAAGTTCTTTTTCAGATTCTATACTCCTGAACATAAAACAAAAAACTGAGGAAAATTGTAAGCAAATTTATATGCAAACTATTATATATAATTTAAAGAATTGTTTTCCTTTCTGTGATTTGATCATAACCCAGGGAATTGTGCATGACCAATAAGTGCTCTACCACTGAACCAAAAAATCTTTTGCTCTTCAGAGTCCTTGGGTAAAAAGTGCTTTGCTTTAGCTTTTTATTTCAAGTGAGAGCTTTAAAATTTGTCTTAGAAATCAGCAAGATAATGAGAATAATGTTCTATTGCAACTGCCAATTTTCTTGTAATTTATATTTGAATTATTTAAAATATAAATGTCTCTTTATCAACTGTGGATAAATGCTGATTATCTTATCAACCAATGAGAAGGCAATTAAATATGCTATGTCCTAAGCTTAGAAACAATAGAGTTTTTAGGTCATCTCCATTATTTATATTCAGATTTAACTTTTCACTTCGTATCTCACAGAGAAATTAGCAGGCATATAAAGTAAAGAAACATAGTGCTATTCTTCTATTCCTGCTATACAGCCCATGTCCCTTTAACAGTCATTAAATCAGCCCTACACATGTAAAGAACAACATGCTAATGATTTCATAACAGTACTTCAGTCTAGTCTGATTGTTTTATGAACTCCAAAACATAAAATCTGTGGTTTTATAATTTATTTTAATAAATATTTGAAATTTTACACATTTTCCAAGAAATATTGAGACATTATCCAAAATCCCCAATGAACATACTGCACATTTAAAAATCTATAGGAGGTCACTGATTTGAACTATGTGCCTGCACTAGATACCACTCATTCAAAATAAACCTGAATAATGACATTCCTGCCACATGCCACATACCACATGCTCAAACTTAAAGAAAGTAGACAGAGCCCAAAACAGAGTAGATAGTCCTGAACTGAAGATATTCTGTTTGACCTGAGTCAGCCTCATAAGGCTGTCCCTTAATCTTACAAAAGAAAGAGTAACTTGAGGTAACAATGTTAACAAATCAATTTTTTCCTATTGTTTTTTCTCCTTGTCACTAACTCATAAAACCTACTCCTCCACCATGGTCCAGTGAAATTATTTCTCCTGTTAGGTAGAATGGAAGATTTTCCAACTCATAAATACCACATAAAAGCCAATTACTTATAAAACTGAACTTGTAATTCTGTGTTCCACCATGTTTATCCTTTGTTAGTACAAACATTATGAAATACAAGAAATTTAAGAAAGAATTTGAAGACAGAGTGAGAACAAAGGAACATCAAATAGAAAAGTCAATAGAATTTGACTCTACTTTTTGTACTGCCAAGATATCAGATGCGTTTACAAAGACACTGTTATTTTCTGATATTGTCAATTTTCTAGGAAACAGAAAGGAGAAGGAAATAATTCTTTACAAATCTGTCACCAGGCGTGGTGGCTCACACCTATAATCCCAGCACTTGGGAGGCAGAGACAGGAGGATTGCTGAGTGTGAGCTCAGGGCCAGCCTGAACTACAAAGTGAGACCCTGTCTCAAAAAAAAAAATTCAAATTTGTCACTAAATCTTGGGTGGTGTCAATTTCTAACTTATATACAATATACAAGAAAACATTGATCCAAAAAAGAAAATTAATTCATTGTTTTACTGCTCTTCATACTTTCAGTGTTCTACTTCAATATGAAATAAACGTTTTCAAAATGCCTTTATTGTTATAAAACAATGAATTACTTTCACCCAATGCCTGTCAAAGCTTTACATTTACTCTCCTTTAAATGAAATCAAGAAAAACAGTTCAACTAAATAAGACCAGCAGGTAGTGGCAAAAGCAGCACCTTGCAGCTCTAGCAGTAGGTGAAAGCCCTGCAGGTCCTAGTGTAGTGTTCTCTGTTTCTGTGCCTTTGTTAATGTAAAGCAATAATTTTTAACAGGGAATTGGAATTTAAACATAAAAGATTGCATTCTCTTATGAATACTTTTCCTACCTTTCTGAAAAAGGCTGAACACTTCTCTTTTTTGAGACAGGGTGTTGCTTTTTAGATCAGGCTGACCCTGAGCTCACTGTGTAGCCCAGGCAAGCCTCACACTCAGCAATCCTCCTGCCTCTGGCTCCTGGGCACTAGGCTTGCACGAGTGAGCCACCACGCCCAGCACTGTGGTATGTGGTCCTGACTGCTGGTGGGCGTGAGTCACCAAGACTAGTATTGTTGTATGTGGTTACTGAGGATTGAACCAAGGACCTTGCACTTGGCTGGGCAGGCACTGGAACCACTGAGCTATATCTCTAGCCCCCACCCTAACTTACTTTTAATACTTAATTATATCTACTTCTAAGCTTTTATCTTTTAAGATATTATTCTCATAAATAATTGAGACTAGCTTATTTCCAGTTTCTAAATACAAGTCATTAAATGAAATGTGAATAGATACATTAAAAAGCACTCCAAAGTACATTTGAGGAAGTGGGATGGCCAGCTGTTTAGGACACAGATGTAATATGATTAAAATCAGTAAAAAAACACATTTTTCCCCAGATACTGTACAAGGTACAGAGGCTTTAAAGAGAACAAGACCTAGTTCTTGCCTTAAAAGAGCTTACAATCCATTGGGAAGGGACTGTGAAAACAAAAACACAGAATGCAATTTCAATATTTACTGATACATTAAAATGCATAATTAAAGGGCTACATATATAAAGTGTCTGAAGGGCTCTGAGAAAATTCACAGGAAAGGTTACAGACAATCTGGAAGTCAGTGAATGAGCAGGAATGTGTTGTGCATTCACATAGTAATAGCTTATTTGGGACCAGCTGAAACAGGTGATGCATGATGGGAAGGGGCAGGTATTAGTGAGATGGTGGCTTTCTGGAACAGGAAGTAGACAAACATGAGACTGGGCAAGTAGGCAGGATCCAGATCTTGAAGGCCTCGCCGCCTTGGCAAAAGAGCTCTGACCGTAGCGAGTAAATGACCCTGATCCATGGGGCAAATTCTGGAAAGATCACACAAAAAGGAGGATGTGAGAGAGAAATCTGAGAAGTGGGACTTACAAAAGAAGAGTGGTAAGAACCAAGGGTAAGATCATTGGCTCTGAGGTAAGGTGTCATTGTAGGTACAGAGAGAAGAGTAATTTAAAAAGATGCTGATAAGTAAAGTTGATGGATCTGCTTACTATTTAGAGCAAAAGAAATGGAGATCGGAGTTGATATCCAGAGTTTGGCAAAATACAATTTTCTGCTAACAGTACAAATGCCAGTGGTTGATTATGTTATCAATAAATATAACATAACATTATATATCATCAGGAGAAAAGAAAATTTTGATAGTCAAAGCCACTAGATGGATTACCAGGATACTATGCTAGCATTTCTATGTACTGAAATATTAGGATCACTGGAAAAGGTTTATGAGATAAAGCTGGACTCTCTAAAATTTACTTGGAGGTAAATCATCATAAAGCTTATCATAAAGTCTTCATAAAGCTCTCCTGGGTTCGAAAACTTAATTTTCAGTCTAGTGCCTGCTAAAAGGTAGGCACTGGGTAAATGACATCCAATAATACAATAAAAGACACTGATGCTCACAGAAAGACTTCCACACCTCAAAGAGCACGAATGTTTTATACTAAGTTTTATACTTAGTTTTATACTAAGGGCTGAAGTCTGGGAAATTTAGATTGCTAACAGGACAGCAGTGTGTGTGTGCATGGAGGAAAGGGGGAAAATGTGTATTTATGGGTGAAAACAATCCCCATGTGTCCAAAAAGAAAGTGGACTTCTCCCTTAACTAGACAGGGTTTGGGTGCACCGTGGGAATTGATATCTTGGTTGGGCTTATACCAAGTAAAGAAAAAAATACTACCAAGGCAACTAATATTAACACTATTAATGTGAAAACCAAAGACTATAAAGGAGAAGCTACAACTGCAAAAGAAGTGGTGTTGTATTCAATAGTCATTTAGCTGATGAACAGTTATCCCAGGGGTCAATTAAGATGCTAAATCAACCAGAAAAACTTTCATGAATCCAATTCATTGTTTCCTTTTATAGTTCAATTGTGAAGACTGAGAAAAGCTAAGCATTGTGATCTTACATAGTAGCAAATGACTATGATATTGATAATAACAGGTCTTGCTCCAAGAACTAAGGACTTTGCTGATAATTCTATTTCTTTAATGGGATCATAAGAGAAAAAAATGAGAAATATATACACAGAGATCTCACGAACTGATGGAAAAGAACGTTGCTAATGCCATGTTGACAGGCAATAGTTGACTTTCCTTTCTGCCTAATACTTTAATTTTCTGATACCATTTATGGTAAAAATTATTAATTTTTTTTCCTAAATATATAATAACTTGTGAAAATCCTTATAACCAAAGTTAAATGGAAAAGAAAAAGAATACTTATGCAAGGCACAAATATGCCAAAATTTTAAAACAAGTTTCATATTGGTTTTATTTTTATAAATGTCATATAGCATTTTATAATTAAGAATTAGTCATCTAATAAATACTTTCTATCTATAAGCTTCAAAGCATTTATGAAACATAATATAATGCAATGAGTGTCAATTTTCCAAAAGAGAATTATAAAATCAAGTTTAGTGTGTATTGATTTTGGATTAAACTTTTATCTTAATGATAAATCTCATCTACCTTCAAAATATTTGTGTCATAAATATTTTAGAAAAGGTGAATTATTCAAAGATACTTGTACATTATATTTAACCTACTCATTTGAAAATATTTCATAGAAGTTTTCTTGTGAAATATTTCACTAGTAAACAAAATTTTTCTAGAAAATATTTCACAAGAGAACTTATATGAAATATTTACATTCTATAAATCAAATAAAAATATAGAAAAGGAGTAATCACATACTTTACATTTTAAAAATTCTAATTTTAAATTCTAATTCTAATTAAATTTTAAATTCTAATTCTAATTTTAAAAATTCTAATAATTTTTTTTTAACTTCTTTACCATGTCACACTGAAATGCATGCAAGGTCTACCTCAAAGAGAAAAACAAACTGAAAATTCAAAAATTTTCAGGATTTCTGCACGATGTCTAGAACATTCAACAACTCAGCTACTCTTCAGTCCATTTTCATTCTATGATTTAGTCATTCCACAGAACCATCTGCACGTTCAAAGGACATAGGATAAGAGAAAGGAACTCAGGGCTAAAAAGATAGAAACCACCCATGTATTCTTCCTAACACCCTTTGCTCTTCTTTTTGTTAAGGATTCATTTTCTACAAGGAGCTCTACCTTCCTAGATAAGAAATGAGTTCACCTTTTCTTGCATTTCTGTTTCCTAATAATCTGCAGAAGTTACTACACATGAAAGGGTATTTCATTTCAGGGTGAGACATGTAAAATCATGCAGGATTTGGGTAGAAATACAGAACCCCAAGGTAAAGTTGAACAGTTTTTATGATTCTCATATATAAAGGGTCACATTAACCCTTGGACGAATCAGTGGAAGTTTCAGAATACAAAAGTCTTAAGGTCGTCATGATGTCTAGCAACTTACTTTTCCTAAAGCCACCCAATAATGCTTTTAAATGCAAATAATAAAGCATCCATTCTAAATTAAAGAGTTGTGAAGAGAGTTAGAATGAAGATATGGGAAAACACGCATATGGTTATAAAAACTATTTAAATGATAGTTTACATTTTAAGTTTTCAAGTAACATTGTCACATTTCAAAAGTTTAACTCACCATCTTCCACATGATAAGAAGCAAAATGTTTAAAATTTTTCTAAATTATAATCATTTCAAATTTGGCAATATCTTTGAAAACTATCTTCATTTTAAACTTTTAAACATTTCCTCGTTATAATATTTCTCAAATATACCATAGGTTAAGACCAAACTACTAGAACTGGCCACCTCTTCCATTATGTGTATGGGAATAAAATTTCCCTTATATTATTTCTTTAAAAATTAACGTGGTGGTAGGGGAAGGAAAAAATTTGATGGTAAAAAGGAAAAAATGGAAATAATGCTTAGGTATATGGGGAGGTAGAAGGATTGAAGAGAGGGCAGGGGAATGGGAAAAATAAGAATCAAGATATATTATGTACAGGTACAAATTCTCAGTGATGAATGTGATCATAATGTATTCCTAAAATGTGCCAATAAACTCAATAAGGAAAAGAACAGATAAAAATAAATGTGGATACAAAATATTTTCAAATTCTAAATGACTGATTTTCTTTCTTTTTTTTTTTTCTTCTTCTTCTTCTTTTTGAGACAGGGTCTCGCTTTGTAGTTCAGGCTGGCCCTGAGCTCACTATGGTGCCCAGGCAAGCCTGGAACTCAGTCATCCTCCTGTCTCTGCCTCCCGAGTGCTGGGATGACAGGCCTGAGCCACCACACCCGGCACTGTGGTATGTGGTATTGACTGTTGGTGGGCGTGAGTCTCCACGCCCAGCATTGTATGTGGTTACCAGGATCGAACTCAGGACCTTGCGCTTGTGAGGCAGGCACCGGAACCACTGAGCTAATCATCCTAACCCCATGACTGATTTTCTGAATAAAAATGTCTTTTATAAGAAAGTTGGTATATGTGCCGCTGAAGCGAGCACAAGAAAGTTGGTACTTCAAAGAGTAACTTTTTTTCTTTACTGTTACTCTGAAGGCACTTAATTTATTAAATCTTCTTTTAAGGAAAAAAAGCCCATTTTCTCTTTATGAAGACACAGTATTAAAAATATGTTTGGAAGTCGCTTGAAATAATTAATGGAAATATTACAATCATAAGAGAAAAATATTTCTAGCAGAGTCAAAAAAGATGTTTGCAAATTTACAACTTAGAATATTACTCTTTAAAAGTAGGTGGTAATGGCCTATGAAATGTAAACATTGCCAACCGCTGAGCTAAACTCTAGTAATAATTTGTTCTATAAAACGGATTTAATGACATAGAGCAGGCACTCATAAATGTTTTGAATGGTTAAAATGTAAACTTACTTGGCTCTGTAATGTATCTGTTAGCTACTAAGAGAATGTGACTCAAATTTGACTAATATGAATTAATATGTACGGTCTCAAATACATAACTTATCAAAGACTTATCAGGCAAAAGTATGCAAAATACATGAGTCACCATTTCATATAAATTACCTAATTAAAGAATAGTTTTTTATAGTCTTTTAAATAAAAATGTTAATAATATTTAACCTGTTTTATGAAGTTTTAGAAATGTTAAAATTGTTATGTGCCTTGCATTAGATCTTATGTGCAGAATTGATATCAACTAAATTCATACAAGAGTAGATCCTTATACATTAATACATTTCCAGGTTTAAACTAGTACTTGAAAATGCCTACTGTGAACATTCTTTTGTCTTGCATTTTAAAGAACGGCTGACCTCAAGGGACGTTTTTGTGGGATGTAAGTCATCCATATAAGGTCAGGTATCAAAAACTATTAAGATTGAGAGAAAACATACTGCTGGGTATGTTGTGAAGGCTATCTAACCAATTAATGTCTTTACAATTTCCAATCTTTTCTCTATGGCACTAATTAACTGAGAGAAATCCTGATACAATTACAATGATCACTGTAATTTCTTTTGCATTACTTGTGTGAAAACATACATTTATCTTACAGTTGATCTAGAAAATTATGAACAAAACTATTTGCAATAGACCTCTGATATGCTTTTCCTGTGAAACAACTGAACTGAAGTTTCAACGACAGGGTTTGGTATGTATGCAGTATGACTGAGAAACACACAAACCAATCGTGAAGTCGTTATTCATACCGTCATAAATCCATCCAGCAAACCTGAATCGGGTTTCGGGGGCGCCTGCAACCGTTCCATTGACCATTTTTCGATGATAGAGGAAACTTGGGTATTTTCTGTATTTAGGATTCTGAATCCTGTCATATTCACACCACTGTATCTGTAGGGTTCTACATCAAGAGCAAAGAGGTCCTGCAAGACAAAATTCTTTGTGTCAGGATCAATAAAGTTCAGGCAAAAGCATATATGATTGAACTGGTCACTTAGTCTTCCCTCTGCAGGCTATTTAACACCACTGTGTCACAAGTGATGTTCAACAGCAAACCGACTGACCTCGCGCTCTGCCAATGTAAATACAGACACTATGTACCAAAATCTGTTTGCAGGTATTGTATTCTAACTCATGGAATTGAACAGCCTCTTCTGTAACTTTCTTTTAGCACTGACGTAAGCATTTATGGTAAGCAGAGCTTGTTCTTATTCTTTATGCAAAACCATTTCACTTTAAACAATTTGAGGTGTTTTTCTATGCCCTAATTTCTTGACCAGTTGTTGCTCATGTTTGGTTTGGTGTTTGGCCTAGGTTTTTTTGTTGTTGTTACCTGTTTGTGTTTAGAACTACATTATGAAACATGGCTTCTAACTAATTATAACTGCATGTGAGAGGAAGGGAAAACGCTGACTTTGTTAGCTGTAGAAACTTCGTACTTTAGTGTACATCTTGCTAGTAAATTCACCAAGGGAATACTGTTTCTTTCACCCTCTCCGGTGTGTATATAGTTAATGCTCTTGCTCGGCCCTATAGTTTTCCCAGGAGATGAGAAGCTAAAGCTACCAAGGGAGTTGAATGTCACTATGAGAACTAAAGCATGTATGACATTCGCCCTCTCTGAGTTGCCCTCTTTGCCCTTAGATCTTCTAGACCACAAAGAGAAGCAAAAACAAGGTTAATACCATTGGTCTTATACACAGCTGGCCTTGGACTCACCAAGCTGTGTGGTCTAGATGGCAGAAATTGAATCCAGGGGAAAACGACGTGGATTAGCCTGAGTTTTTTTGCAAAATATATGAGAAATCTATAGATTTCTATTAGTTAAGTCTTTTAATCCAGCCGAGGAGATAAAATAGATTTAAGGTGTAAATAAACAGTAAATAGCAACAGATGCTAGGGAGTAAAAGAGTGGAAATGATAAGCTCAATAAGAGTCTGAAGCAAAACAGATCACTATGAATTTTCAAGGTTAGGAAAAATTGTGCAGAGCAAACAGGAGCTGAGCTGTAAAGAGGCTCAGAATACTTTACTTCAAAATATGGAGCATCAGTACAGAGTCTATTTGAAGCTGAAAGAAAAAGAAGATTGCAGAAGCAGGAAGGTTATTCTCTCAATTTCTGCTACCTTTCTCCACTGAAATGAGCCCTTAGGTCACACTATTCTCATTCCAGAGAGTGATCTTGCTCAACACTTGAAAGCCAAGAAGAATCTGAACAAGTCTTGCTAAATTCCTCCTCTCTGTCTCTTAGTACTACTAAATAATATCCCTCTTCTGTCCAACTATCTATCTCTATGCAACTGTTTACTCTTCATCAGACGAGCAGATTCCTCCTTTTTTGGGGTCTTTTCTAAGGGACCCTGTAGCACATTCAATTTATATTAAATTTTTATACCTTTGTCTCATGAAGCTGTTTTTTTGTTGAAATGACCTTAGCCCTAAGTGTATGATGGAATGGATCTTTTCCCCACTACACTTCTCTTTACATAAAGACCAGACTCTTGATAAATATTATATGGATGCAAAATATAAGACAAAAATTAGAAAACCACTAAATCAGTTCAAATATAATAGGAAATTCATAAAGGGTACTCAGTACAAATGAAAGTAGGACAGTTAGATTAGAATCAAACCATAAAAGACCTTCAACTAATAATTTGGAAACTAATGATTTATTCTTATCTTAAACTCATAGCGTTATTTTTTAAACTAAAAGATACTTTGATTTTCTCTAAAATCTTATGGTTATGGTGGTGCTGTGTTATAACAGCAATGAAATACAGTTGATAATAAAAGCCTCTCCCTCCTGCCTGCATACCAGTAAGTTTCCTACAAACTACAGAAAGTCACCTAGTAAGAAGTGATGTAAGTACAGCAGAGCAAGGTTTGGAATTTATAAGTAAAATACAACTAATATATAAAAAATATCTGCTGAAGAAAAGAGTTGTTATCACAGGAAGCCATTGGTATCGACTTCATTTTAGTAATTTGACCTGGTAAATTCAAAAATCTGAAAACTAACGCTAATTGCATGGTTTTGAGCCAAAGAAAGAGCAATAATTTTATTGGTTACACGGGGAGTAGAAAAGAAAATGGACGCTGAAGAAGCTAGTAAATCAAGAGTAGTAAAATCGGAGGAGCAAACATTAAAGTTAAAATATTGTTTCATTATTTTAATGCCTCAACAGATTTCTCCATAGTATGAAATATTTAGGAATACTACATATAGACATTTAGACTTCACCTGAACAAAAGTGTTAATGTAACTCAACAGATATAGCAGTTCATAAGGAGATAAATGGAAAAGAAAGAAATAAGATAAAATTTGGAAATATTTCAATATTTTAGTAAGGGGCAGAAGAAAATTAGTGAAAGAGACAGAGTTCTAGTTTATGGGGGAAGAAAAACCAAGATAATGTATGGATGAAGAGAAAAACCTAGTAATGGTAGAGTCAGATTTTCATGTAAAATAAGGAAAAACATATTTTGAGTATGTGATAATAAACTGTAAAGGCAATGTTCAACTTATGAACTGCATACTAAAACATAATAACCTAGAAGATTCAACTAAAACAAAATACAAAATGTAGTCTCCTCAAAGGACAGCTTTAATAAGTTTGATTTTCAAAAAACTGAGCTAAATAACAACACAAGAACTTGTGCTTGTCTAATCATTGATATTTAAGACACTAATTTTAAAATCCATTATGTTTGAAATTTCTCTAAAGCAATATAAAAATAAGACATAAGATATTTTGAATTGATATCTGAAGTCTTATCTCAATATAATCAGCTTCCAAACAAGTTATTGGTTTTTTAAATTCCTTTCAAGTATTATCAAAATAAAATGAAATATAATTATAAATGTATCACTTTATACTACTCCATCAAAACCACATTTCTTTTATTGTAAAATGTCACAATAATGAAATAAAGCATTATTTTTGTTTTAATAAATTACTTACCAGAGTGGTAAAGATATAATGATAATATTCTGTCATCATCCCCATCGCTAATGCCTGAGAAATAAAAATAAAGAAATGAAAAATTAATATTATACTATGATTTACATCAGTCAGACAGGTGGTAACAATAGCAGGATGTCATTAAACAATCAATATACAATATTCATGTCACAACAAAACTTGGTTAAATTGAATCTTTTCTCAGTAGCAAAAAAGATTATTGGCTACTGAAGCAATTTCTTTTTTTTTTCGTTTTGAGACAGGGTCTCGCTTTGTAGTTAAGACTGGCCCTGAGCTCACTATGTAGTCCAGGCAAGCCTCGAACTCAGCAATCCTCCTGTCTCTGCCTCCCGAGTGCTGGGATGACAGGCATGAGCTACCCCACCCAGCTAAAGCAATTTCTGAATAATTCTCTTGATAGAAAAGCTTTTAGGTGAATGTTTGCATTTGTCAAGCTCATAGTGTTATGTATTTAAAAAGACATTAAACCTAACATGAACCTGAAATCAACACCTTCTAGAACTTTATATTTATAATGTTTTCACTACAAATACCCTAATAAGGATGGAACACCATTTTATTTTGGAGAGTGTTACTCCAAAAAAAAGACTACTGCAAAGCACATCTCCAAAAGGCATTTTTCAGCACTTCAGAGACATTTCTTCAGCATTAAGGAATGAAGTGTAAATCATCCCTGCTGTACAAAAAGTACAAGTAATTAAAGAGATACATGTGTTTGTGCTGATAGGACAACTGAAAATTACCATGTCTTATTTTACTTTCACTCAGTCCTTACTAATTTCAGTCTATCAATCTTATAAGAACAAGTTCTTCGAGATTCAAACTTTCGCTGACAAGAAGTATCTGTGTCATTTTCTCCTCTGAAAATAAAAGGTGCTTTAGAAATGACTGCTTATCAATGAACAAAAATTGAGGATGATAACTGAAAAATTGTGTATTTTTTTTAAAACTTACTGATGAGGCTCGGCAGAAAATGAGTGTTCTCAGGTGCACATAATGCACATAACAGTCCTCCACAATGCAGTAACTACACACCCCACTCCATTACTGAAAGTTGCTTTGGCTACTAGACCGAAGTATCATAATCCTATATCTGTGTTAACCAGTTAAATAGAATCAAGCTCATAATTTTATATGAAGCACTCAGTTAAACAAGGATAGACTTTTTTTTTAAATTTTGGAACAGATGAAATATACAAAAGAAAGGAGAAATGTTAGTGGAAAGCAATAGCACATACAGGAACATTAAGAGGGGTACTTAGTAAATTCATCAAATATTATCTTTGAAAGCATAGTAACTGTATCAATGAATAACATTCTCATTATCACATTAATCAAACTAAGAAGATTTCTTTTATCAAGTAAAAATGTCACTTTATGTTTGCAGAAGGCATTCACTGCTCCTGCGGGGTATGTGCTTCTCATCTCTTCTCATCTCCAAAAACCCTTCATGGTACCTCAATACTTAACCTTGCATATTCTTTTACAACTCAACAGGTAAAGAAATAGTTGATTCAAAGAAATAGTGATACAGACGGATAGCTATAAATAACACAGTGACTAAAATATGTGTAGTACTAAGAATATTATGTCTTTAAGCCTCATAAAATCCTATGAAATCGGTTTTATTATCGAATTTAGCTTATGGATGAAGACACTGAGACATAATGCACGTGAAGGTATGCACAGCCCAACAGACTGAGGTAATGGGGAAACCTGGTGTCCCGTCTAACTCTTGGAGTTTGGACACAAATGTCAACCCAAAAGGCAAGAGGAGGGCTGCTGAAAATGAGAGCAGGGTGTTTATTGGAGCTGACTTGTGAACAGACAGGCACCTGGGAAACCTGTATGCTAAATAGCTTCAGTAACTGCTTAGAGATTTTTTAAAGTGACAGTTGTATTTATAGGTTTAGACTGCAACTTGGAATTGGAAATCACATCAGTTGTTTGCCTAGAATTGAGATCAATGTTTGCAAAAGTTAGGCTGTCTTGTAAGAAAAGGACTGGATGATTTTCCAGTCCCTGGGTAGTTTGGGAGTGGTGATCTGTTCTATATAAGGTTAGCAGAAGTTAAAAACTATGTTTTAGAAGATAAAAGTTTGGTTCACTGCAGCCACTACAAACATAAGCAAATAAGGTAGCTGAGAAACAGATTACAGACTCCATCAATGTCTCAAATCAGTCCTGCTCCATCTTTATCTTTGTCCTTGACGTTCATGACCTATGCAACTTTACAAATAGGCTATTTTATATTCTCAAAGACAGAATTATTTTAGAATGTTGCATCCTAGAAGTTCTGACTTTCCTTTGCTAATTTGACAAGCTTGGTATTTTACCCCTGTGCCTGAAGTTGGGTCTGGTGATGGGAGTGGGTGGAGGAGATGGTGTACAGCGGCTGCCTTGCTTCTGCTGTTGTATTCTGGTCTGTCCACAGGGCCCCCTACTCGCCTTGAGAAGAGATCTATGACAGATCTAGAGCTGGAGTCTCTACATGGTCCTCATTAACTTCCTCTCAACCCCTGATTTTGAAATCAAGAATCCATTATGGTATTTGATCCACAGAAAGCTAGGAATAAACAAAGTTACTTACATTTAATTAAGTACTTCCACTGCAACTTTCCTTACTCATGGAAATAAATAATAGGGATTTTCTTTTGGAAGTTTAGTTTAAAAAAAGAGAACTTTCTCCAAATTTTCCTCAAATATATTACATCCTATCTCACTACTATTTTTAACCGAATTATATGCATACCTCACATCACAACACAGAGAATAAATTAGTGCTTTCATATATAAAAGAACGAGTGACCTCAGCAGGAAAACTGGTTGCTCTCAAAGTACTAGAAATTTATTTTTCTAAAATCAAAATGTTATTAGGTATCTCCGATGTTAAACCAGTACAGCATTAACAATACTCTGTATGGTAAAACAGAACTATATGAAAAAGCAATACTATACAAGAAAATAATACTATAGGATAGAGTTCCAATGGTTCCACCTAGATAGGTAAAAGGTACACAATTTGCAGTATATCCTTCAGATTAGACCAAGAAAATATATTACTCAAGGTTAAAGAATAGGAGTGTATTTTCATAGACTTTCACATGTTTTTCAGACTAAAAGGTTTTATTTTCACATGGTCTTATCTAGACTCTGAAGGTCTTGATTAGTTAGGGTTTTTTGTTGTTGTTTTTCTTTTTTTCTTTCTTTCTTTCTTTTTTTTTTTTCCTGTGATGGGATGTCCTTGAAATATCTTACTTCAGAGCATTTTAGCTCTGACCTAGGAAATTTTCTATGACAAATCGGGATAAAAGTGGAATCAGCTCATATTGATGAACGTGTACCAATGATCATATTCAAGTTCCCTCAGAGGAAAGCTGATAGGCCCCTAACTCCACTCACTTTTAGAGCCTTGAAGTAAAAATGTTAAGAATCACATGGTTTTTCTAATCTATGATAGATATTGATATAGATATAATTATAGACATAAAGATATGAAGATATATATAGATGTCAGGTCCCCAAAGCAAATGTATTATAGATATATGCTAATAAACGGTGCTGTTCAAAATTTAGTAAATGCTGTTAGTTTCAATAAACAAATGAACAAGTTTAACCTAATGAAACTGGATACAATCAACAGTCATTCTTAGGTGTAGCCATATGAGGAAAAAAGCTTTTGTCTTTCTGAGCAGAAGCAGAACATATATGCTATGTTACATGTAAGGTGTTCGAAGATTACATAACATTAAAGAATCTAAGCAAAATTTTTCACACAAAAATTATTTCCCCTTCCATACAATGATGAATTTACAAGAAAGAAACTATTTGCTTTCTTCTCAGATTGGATTCTAGAATAACCGGCAGCCAAATGTGAGGCACATGCTCCCTGGGGCCAGGAGAACTAAAGACTATGTCCCCACACACATGGTAATCTAGTGTAACAAGCCCTCAAGACAAGTATTGTCTCATATCACTCTAGCGGTTCTTTATCATTCATGTTCTCATTTTATCTTTCTTCTCATTTTTCACCTAGTAAAATTAAATATTTTGTTAAGTATGATTTTAGTTGTGCCTTCATTTTGCAAACATAGCAAATTTATTCTATTAAAACAAGCACAATATAAAATAATAGATACACTCCAAAAAAGGCAGACAACAATTTCTACTAGTAAAGATGATAGGCATCTCCTCCCTTTCCAGACAGCAAGGGCATGTCAGACCATTTCTTTCAAGAGGAGCAAAATGCTCCTTTCCATATTTTTAGAAGCCCAGAGAAAGCAGGTCAACGTTCTGCCACAAAGAGCAGACAGCTCTGAGAAGAAAGGCAAGTGTGCTCTTCCAGTCTGTGTCTTCTGTGTCATCAAGAATGTATGACAGTCATTGTGAAACAGAAAACATTCAAACAGAAATGCAGTGGAGGTGTGAGTAGTAAGGGGTAAAGAAAAAATGTGAGAGTAATTAAAAAGGGCCACAAACCTTATGTACTTAGGGGGTGAGGGGTTGTGGGGTGGTTAGGGAGTTGGAAAAAATGAAAATTAAATCGTGTCATAAACTGTACAAATTCCCAATATCAAGCGTGATAATTAGATGTGTATATATAATGTATCAATAAAGATAAAGATTTAAAAAAAAAAGAATTGCTATAGGAACTACAAATCCCAAACTCAAAATTCCAGGGGTTATTTATTGAACCATTTTATTCACTATTATAAAAACTTACAGAAACCATAAAAACAAAATCTCTTCCACTTTTATCACCCAAATAAAAAGTGAGAGTAATTTTCCAAATCCCATTAAGTATTTCACTTCAGTAAAACTGACATTCATATTAGAATATTGTACAAACATCTGCTTAATAAACTATGTTATAATGAACATTTTCCAATGGTAACTATATATAATGGGATATAATTTGACAGTAGAATCTGTTTCCCAGCACAGATATTTTATCATCCACATAAGAAGTTTCAAAACAGTTGATTAGTCCAAAGCTACTGTGTAATCCCAGTGTGCATACAAAAAGTGTAAAAAGAAAATTCTAAAGCATTTCATTCAAATCCATGCTCCACTACTTAAGACTTGGAAGACTTTCTACTAATCATGTACTTCCCAACTTCAGTTCCCCTGTTGGTCAAGTTACAAAAGTATTTTAGGATGCCACAGTTTCTTGTGGTTGTGGTGGTAATAAGAAAAATACTAGGGCGCTCACAGTTAATACCAGGTAAAGAGTAAATGTTGTTTGTCATTTTCCTACTATTAGATTAATCATTGAATATTAGTATCTTTTTTCATATCAGTACAAAATAAATCTCTATCATTAATCGACTTGTAATGGTATTAAGGCATTTGAAAACAACTTCAAACTTTCAGTTTGCTTTGATAACTTCAATATTTTTATTACTTTTCTTTTAAAACACTTAATCAAAAGCAACTGCCAGACTATTATGAAATTTCATCAAGGTAATTTTCTGATTTTTTTAATTGGCCAAAATACTGCATCTTTAAGAAAATATAGCTCAAGTATGTCTTAAGAAAACTATAAATATAAATTATTCTCAAATTACCTGTTTTAAAATACCTGCTGCCATTTCGTGGCTACAGTCAAAGATGACATGAAACTCCTTGCCTCGTTTCATTTCCTTCAGTAAAGGTTTTGCATCCTTCGTGTCCGCAGGCAATTGGCGAATTTTAAGTCGAAGATTGTACCGTGACGGAGCCTTGATGAGCTCTTGCAAACGAATAAGACCTTTCATTTAAAAGAAACAAAAAATAATATGAAAGGTAAATCATAGAGGGCTACAGAGTCATAAAAACACACTGCTTGTGATTCCTGACTCTCTCAATCCTGTAGAGATGCATTTCCTAGAGTAACTACAAAGATTTTCACTCCGATAAAATGTCAGAATTTCTGTTATTTTTGCTAAAATACTCATTCCCTAAATTGCTTAAGCCAGCTTTCCAATTACAAAACACATGATTATAGGTTAAAGTTAATAATAATTATATTACAAATTATTGGAGTGGTTCATAGTAATTATTAAGAATATGATGCAATACTAAAGCCAAAATGTCTAAAAATTCCAAATTTGGATTGGCCCTCAAGGTTTCCCATTCTAAATCTCTATTTTCCTCATAAAACTTTTATAGCTACAGATTAACCAAATGCCAACCCTTGCTGCATTCCAGAAACAAAACTTCTCTTGACCTCACAAGGTATTGTAAGAATCAAATATAAATGGAACTGGGGCAAACCTACCACAGACTGGGTGGGGTTTTGAATCTTAGTCCCCAAACCCATAATCTGTGTGGTTTTGTGCAAGTTCTCCAAGTTCTTGCTCTGAGTAACACGATAAATCTATGTACACATCAACAAACGAGACAATGAAAGGAGACAAGCATCTACCAGACCCTCAGTAAGTATCTGTATGTCCTTACTACGATTTGGTCCAACACAGGAAGAGTATGAGTTTTTTAAAATTAAGCTGGTTACTAGATCTGTTATTGCAAAACTATTTTGACAGCGACCTAGAGAGAATCAACATTTATTTATTTATTCATTCAGTCAGTCAGTCATTCATTTATCTGTTTGTACAAGGTTTTGCTATGTAGCCCAGGCTGGCCTCGAACTTTTGGTGATCTACCCGGCTCAGCTTCTCAAGTGCTGCATTCACAGACATGCGCTGCTGCTCCCAGATTCAAATTTAAAAGAACACATTAAGAGAATAACATGTTACTACTGGAAAATAAGTAATACAGTGAGATTAGTTCAACAGTTAGGATTGGCAAAGCTCAAGCGACTTAAACACAAGACACTTTCTCAAGGATAATATCCACGAACAGTATTTGTGGTTTTCAACCTGAGTATAAATACTGCCAAATAGTTCCAGGTCTCTTATGAGCCCATGCAGGCCCTTCACTGAGCCGTGAGGCCCAAGAAATGTTCACTTATTCTCGTCACACATGCACATCCGCGCTGGCACTCATGGGACAGACCGGCTTGGCAGCCCAAGAACTGCTGCTTGTAGAAGCCGTCCCTGCGGACTGGAGAACGGAGGGAAATGCACCTCCACTCGTTCATCGGCATATAATCTGTGTGTGTCTCCTGGGCACCAGACACTGCTGTGTAGTTAAGTACAGGGATTAGCAAACACTGTTTATTCGGTCTCAGTGCACAGGATGGTGCTGCACCATTTAACGATGATACTTCGACATACAGATAGTTTGTAAAATACTTTTCACATCCAATTTGTAAAACACAAATGGT
Source organism: Thryonomys swinderianus (assembly GCA_004025085.1). Classification (NCBI taxonomy): domain Eukaryota; kingdom Metazoa; phylum Chordata; class Mammalia; order Rodentia; family Thryonomyidae; genus Thryonomys; species Thryonomys swinderianus. The sequence continues at coordinate 26,727 of PVIC010014057.1, forward strand.
TCAGCACTCCAATTAGAGACAAGAAACCTCAAAAGCAGTTAAGCTCTAAAAGAGAATCACAACATCTAGATCCTTGTCTTCATCGCCTCCTGCCCCAGGTGCTGAGTCTTTGCTGGGGTTTCCCCCATGAGACTCATCCTCATCTGTCCCTGTCCCCTCACACAGACAGAAACATGTCCGCTTCTATTATAACACCTTGTAGGCATGCAGAGGGTTAACAAATCGGAAGATGCAGGTGAAACATCCCAAGGATCATTTTTGCATCTGTTTTATGCAGCTTATTATGACATCCCAGGAGAATACTTTATGTGGGTGAAAATTCTAACAAAAGGAAAATGAGCTTAAGCAGCAGCAATGTGTTTTAATTATAATATTTGCTATGTACTCTCTCTGTGCCTCTTTAGCCAGCTTTCTAATTCTTTCACTATTTTCCTTTTATAACTCATCATGTTGTTAAAATGCCAATTTCTGGAGATTATCCTAATCAGACCCCTCATAACTAAGCAAATAGACATGGTTTGTAAATGAAAAATTGTTCAAGGAAAAAACTAAATCTGTCAAAATAATTGAGATGGTTTACCTATAGTTCCCTCTCAAGTCGTTTGTTCAAAATAGAAAAATAAAAGGGCACATCTATTAGGGGAATTGAATGGCAAAATCTATTTCCTTGAAAATAAGACATATCTATAATCCCAACATGAGGGAGACTGAAGAATGATTAGCATGAGTTCAAGGCCAGCCTGAACTACAGAGCAAGACGCTGTTTCAAAAACAAGGCAAAACAAAATGAGACAGACAGACGGAGAGGAGGGGAGGGGAGGGGAGGGGAGGGGAGGGGGAGAAGAGGGGAAAAGAAAAGAAAAGAAAAGAAAAGAAAAGAAAAGAAAAGAAAAGAAAAGAAAAGAAAAGAAAAGAAAAGAAAAGAAAAGAAAAGAAAAGAAAAGAAAAGAAAAGAAAAGAAAAGAAAAGAAAAGATGCTAATTAATCTGCAAAGAACAATTTTCAGAAATATTTATTTCAAAACATTTGGCGCACCCGGTAAATTATTTAATGTCAGAGTAAAATTTTTACTTTTTAAAACAACCTTTTCATTAAAATGCCACCCTTCCTTTAATGCAATTAGTTTATGTAATTATAATAAAAAAGAAATAATCTGCACAGATAGGTTCCAAAAAAACATCTAACAAGAAGAAAAGCACCACCCTGCAATTATCCGCTTATTCTCGTAGATGAGTGACAATCTATTACCTCTCGTTCCCTGACTCGGACTACATTATTTTTTGCATTGTTTGATTTTTCTGTTTTGAGCTAAAATCAAAGTTTATCTTTCAGGGACAGAAGTCTGAGCTGCTCCTTACAGAAGTCGCCATCAATTCAGCATTTAAGGAGCTTCCAGACAGGCCGCTGAAGCTCCCCTCCAGCTGGCTTCTCTTCCAGAGAGATAAATCACACCACTGTCCGGGCAGCCCAGCCTCCCCAGCCCCAGGAAAGCACTCCCAAGCTCCTCTCCGTGCAGGTATCCATCTCAGCAGCCACACACACTACAGCTTCGCCAACTGGCTTAATCACCTGGCCTATTTATCATTTTAGTTAATGTAGTGTTTCTGCAGGGTCAGAATCACACCAAACCGCGTGCAAAATAAGCAATGCAAAAAAATGACTCTTGCACTCCGTGTCTCATCTCTCACCTTCTTTTCAGATGTTAAAGCTAGTAACCCATTGAGAAGCCAAAATTTGATTCTTTTAAAAAAGTAACATTGGATGTTGAACCCAGGGACTTTAAACTACATCTCCGGTAGTTACAGTATTAATGTTGTTGCTATTGTTGTTGTTATTTCAGACAGTGTCTCAGTCACTAAATGGCTCAGGCTTGGTAGACCTTGTGATACTCCTGCCTCAGCCTCCCAGAGTTCTAGATTTATAGGTATGTCCAATCAGTCCAGCCGCAAGCATGTAAAAGCAAATTAATCATGCTTAGACACCAGCCATGGACTTTGTAATGTATGGTAACGCTATAAAAACAGGGAAGGGAGCCAATTATAATAGATTCTAAACGGTTTTGACAGCAGTGGTAGGTTAACATTGAAAAAATTTCTGTTTCTAAATTTTTATCAGCTGTTCTCTCCATGAGAGTAAAGGGGATGGATTTAGTACAGACAATATAGAAGAGACCTTAAATAGTATGCCTTTCCTCTGCTGCTAACTTTCCAGTGTATCTTCTGCCAGACCACCTCCCTGAACTCTGGGCCCTTAAATTCACTTTCGAGAATTAATCTTACATAAAAGAGAAGTCTAAATTTTGCCACTGAACCTTGGGCCTTGATCCACAGTCTTTGGAATGTCTGCCTGCTAAGTCTGTCTTTAAGTATGTGCTTTGGATCACACAGGACAGGTGAAGGTACCGTTTGTGGTGAGGGCTTTGAGCCACGGGGCATCGGCTTCAGATGAGAAGCCAAGTGAGTGGGCAGGGTGGCTGGTGACCACGCCCCAGTAAAATCTTCACACAGCAAAATGCAAGTGAGCTTCCCTGGCTCACGATACTCCATACACAGGTTAGTGGTGGCCACAAATCACATGGAGAGGACAGCAAGGACCAGGGAGCATGAGTCTGTCCTAAATTCCGTCCTGTACACCTTTGCCCTAAACTGATCTTAATCTGTATCTTTTTGTTCTTATACACTTTAACAGTAGGCTAACAGCTTCTGATGAGTTCCATGAGTCATTCCAAGGAATTATCAAACTTAGGAAAACACTTAGGACCCCTGAAATTATAACTGCTGTCAAAAGTGACGATAATAGGCCAGAGATTTAGCTCAGTGGTTCTGGGATCTGCCAGGCAAGCTCAAGGTACCGAGTGTGATCCCCAGTACCACATACTACAATGCCAGGGGTGGTGACTCACGCCTGTCATCCCAGCACTCGAGAGGTAGAGGCAGGAGCAGACTGCTGTGAGTCGGAGCCTTGCCTGGGCTACCTACTGAGCTCAGGGCCAGCCTGAAATACAAAGCAAGACCCTGTCTTGAAAAGAAGTCAGGACAATCACAGAGACCTCTGAATTTTTCAATTCTAATTAGAAGGTATAGTAGTGCTCTTGGGACTTTTCAGACTCCAAACCAATGCTTTGTCCCTGCTTTAGTGCCTAGCAGATCATACAACACAGTGCACCAAACTGAGTCTGCAACCTGTTCCCTCCAAAGCGGCTCCTCCCTCACTCATTCTCACATAAAAGAATGGAAAATTTCACCGTGACAGTTACTTGGGTCAAAAACAATGGTGTCACCTTTGATTACTTTCTCTGTGACACATGTCATATAGAGCTTTCTAATATACCCTATCCACTCTGCATTCAAAACACTGGAGATGAAATGCAAGGCTGGTGCCCAATTCCTATCATGTGCTTACTGGGTTCAGTATGTTACCTGAGTTTCATGCCATCTGGGAGGGATTACTGCCTGAAATGAGGCATTGTGGGGAATGTATCTGTGATTCCAAAGGAGAAGTTCTAGGGCAGACAGAAGCCACAAGTCGATTACTTCTAAAGTCAATACCAAAATGTGCCATCCCTGTTGCTTTTCTCACTGATGTGCGAAAAGCAATTATGCCAGTACTACAAAGTAAACAGTGCTTTTGGTCATGCCAAGGCTAAACCTCTTTCTTTTCTAAAGCATGGGGATGCAAGTTCAGTGTGTGCTAAGGTTAATTTTTAATTCAGAAGGTTTTACCTTGTAAGAAGCCAATTATGTTCAGGTTGCATTTTAATTCATTTTCTTTGCTTATTGCTATTAAAATTTGCCTTTATCTCAATTGTGAGAGAAATAATAGCCTTGTTCTTGTTAGTTTATGCAAGTGCTGTGGTGGTTCGGGAACATCACAGTCATGCTAAGTTTGCTGTGTCCAACACTAACCCAGTGCTAGATCCATCTTCTTATTTAACTTCTCCTTGTCTTACTAATGCAACTGCTGCGTGGGAGCTCACTCCTCTCATGACAAGACAGGCCAGGTAAGAAGGTAGACACTCAAGGAACTGTCAGTTGTTACTCATCAGAAATCCTTGTAATCGGGCTGGAGGATTAGCTCAGTGATTCTGGTGCCTGCCTCGCAAGCGCAAGGTCCTGAGTTCGAAAACCAGGAAACCACATACAATGCTGGACGTGGAGACTCATGCCCACCAGCCATCAATACCACATACCACAGTGCCGGTGTGGTGGCTCACGCCTGTCATCCCAGCACTCTGGAGGCAGAGGCAGGAGGATTGCTGAGTTCGAGGCTTGCCTGGGCTACATAGTGAGCTCAGAGCCAGCCTGAACTACAAAGCGAGACCCTGTCTCAAAAAAAAAAAAAAGAAATCCTTGTAATATGTACAGACCCAATTCATACTCAAATAAGCAAAAAAATTAATTTACTATCTCCTATAACTGAAAGCAAATGCCAGACTGAAACTAGGATTGTGTGTGTACCAATTTTCTTTCTTGCCTGTATTATCTATTAAACTTTTACCCTTGATAACATGAATGACCAACAGACGCTCATACTTATGAAAGATTTTCTACAAAAATTCTGTCAAAACCGTCAGATGGACCACATCTGATTCAGACCAGGGTTCCCTGGTGGAGAGGAGAGCTGAAGTTAAAGGCCTGCCCCTATGCCATCACTGAGTGGGGGGGAAGATAAGCCTTCTCTAAACCACTTATACAAAGATGAATCTCTCAACGGGAGCAAGACAAAGGAAAATAAATCAATACAATGCCAAAAGGCACCACCCTAATGTTTTAGAAACTCTTTACCAGGATAACTGTCCTTTGCTTTGTGACTGGAGTTTGGTAGTATTTTGACTCAATGGTTTTTCGCAATTCAACTCACTTTATTATTTTTCATCAAACTGAGTCATTCTGTAGGAGCTAAAGGGACAAAGGAAAGCACTTAGTAGTTAGACGAGGGCACTACTTGCATACCATGAGCATCCTGGGTAAACCAGGCATGGTGGACATTCTCTTTCCTCCTCAGCACACCTGACATTCATCGGACACATTTCCTCCCTTGCCATCCTGGCCATGTTACTGACCCACCCCAGTGGGACCAACACTCCTCATGTTTCAATTCTGACAGCTACATCACAGGCTTCTGTGTCTCCTGACACCAGCTCGCATGTACACCGTTCCTCCCGCTGCTCTCCCTGCCCTCTCTGCTTGTGATAACCCAACTTCAGCTCTCTGGACAGCGCCTGATTAAGCAGCCTGCTGTCCTCTAATCCCTATTTGAGTCCAGGTCATGGCAGTTATGAAGAGGCAAATGATCCTTCACAGCTCTCAGTCTGGCTCTGTCCCAGGATGTAGCTGTTATTGGTTTTACCTGCCACTTACATCAAATATGATTTAAAGTTGACATTGACAAAACAGCTTAAGGAGCTTTATGTGGCTGTCCCCATGACTAACAATAATTATCGGAATGACAATGTGCTGCTGAGATCGTCAAACAGAGGAGACTCTTTAGAGACTCTGATTTTACCATTTTTCCCAGAAAAAAATCATTAACCTCAAAGCTCTTAGCAGTTGTATTTGTGAAACATGCATTGTATGCTATAAATGATTGCATAATCTGACTATATCCAGAAGACATGGCCACACCACTGAGCACTTTGCATTGTGATAAACAAGTGAAATATGAACAGCTGACCTTTGCCTTTTATGAGTTCATGCAGCGACAGCAGAGCAAAACCACAGATTGTTTGTACAATGAATTATAGGTACTAATCTGGCATCTTTAGAGTGCACTGGAAATAGGATAAAAACACTTCAAGGCATCACGTTAGATTCTACCTTCTAATTTAAAGAGTCAAGTACTCATAAGCATCATAAAAACCAGTATGGCTAACGTAAGCAGAAAAAGGGATTAAAAAAACCTTTAGATAATTGCATAAAACCCAATTGTGGTAAATGAATTCTTCCTTAGAAACAGACATAAGTGTGAAGAATGGTATTAACATATTTTTCACTTCTATTCTTTTTGTTTGTCTGTTTCATCTTTTTCTAACTAAACTGGCATTCTCTGTATCAGAGTTCATGCAGAAAACATGATCATCTTTCACTCCTCAGTTTACCTGTGGTATGTCCAACAGTTTCTAGGAAACCACTTCGTTCCACTTCCAAACTTCCGGGAAGTGAGTCTCATTGGAGCAGCTTGATTAACTTTTGTTCTAAGTCTGTTAACTTTCATTCTGAGGAGGATCATTTGCCACCTTGTAACTGCAGTCTCTCGGACAGGGATTAAAGGATAGCAGGTTGCCACAGTGAGGGTCCACCCCTGTTCTCCCTCAGGCCAGGAACACCCCTCTGGAGGGAGGTGGCAGTGTTCTGAGAGGCAAGGCTGCTTCTCATGGTCATGCAGGAATCACGGTAGAAATGAATGAAAAGGCTACAAACACATTTTTCTATTAAAAGATTGCCTGACTTGTATTTTAAGAATAGATTTCTGGGGGCCGCGGATTTAGCTCAGTGGTACTGTGCCTACCTTGCAAGCACAAGGCCCTGAGTTTGATCCCCAGTACCATCAACCCCTCTTCCCAGAGTAACAACAAAAACCAAAGAAGAGATATCTGAGTAGTACATTGAAGGATACTGAAATACTACCAGATACTAATTAAAAGGAGGTCATCTTTAGTTTCAGCCTTGATTAATAGAACAGACAGAAGAGGAAGAGAATTCTCTCTAAGCCTCCTATCCCAGATTTGACTAATGCTCTATTCAGTATTTGTACGTATTATATATTATTTATTTCTCAGGAAATAGAATTTCTTTTAAAGAATAATTTAACTATGTCCCTATCTGAGGTGGTACATGATACCATTTAAAACATTCTGAAATCTTTGCCATGTTGCCAACAAAATATACTCAGATTAATCAAGATCACGGGAACGGCTCATAACACTAGAAAATTGATCTATTAATCTAAAATGAGACAAATAACTGTCACAGGAATAGCAATTCTCAAACTGCATGACCACCGAATTTGCAAGCAACCTGAGAAACAACATAATAATCTGAAGGTTGATTTTTGCTTGGCAGTACAACAAAGCAAACCGACTCAAATAATATAATGATAGGCAACATTTACTGAAAGCTGGTGTTTTATCCACAACAACTTTGCAAAGAAGTGATAGGATCACCCCCAGTTTTCAGAAGCGGCAAATACATTGAGGGTGAGGTATTATTTCCAAGCAAAGACCTTTTATTGACAAAGCCATATTTAAACCCTGGAAGCTTTTTTCAAACCCAGTATATAATTTAACATCTACAGTAGCATATGGCTGGTCTTACTGATAGGTACACACCTATTTCCCATTGAGAAGTTTCAGGCTAGCATTGTCTTTGTTTTGGCCTGTGAAGTCTCCTTTTCTATTAAAAGCAATTCTAATGTCTCACCTGTGCTCTTGCTCATGGACATTATCTCTTTTCTGTTCTGATGTTGGTACCTTCAGACAAAACACAGGCACCTCTTGTGTACCCGGAAGCCATCCCGAATCTGTCAGGGTATCCCTGCGTCGCCTCAGAGGGTTCCTTATGTGTTGGCTTCATGGCTTTAACTTTGAGAGGACAATGCAGTTTCACTTTTTAAGTGCTTCCAAAATACTCTAGCCCCTGACAAGGACAGAGGCACTTAAATTATACTGCAGGTTGAACTGTATCCACCCAGTGGAACTATCTATTTCTTCTCTGTTTGTTATACGAGTGTAAAACCTAGCCTTGTATTTAAGCATAAATCTTAGAACATTTTAAAGTAACTATTTTAAATATTTTTAAAGTTCAAAATTTTCAATTTTCTTCCCTTTTTCTTGTCTTCAATATATTTTCTTTTTTTTTTTTGAGACAGGGTCTCGCTTTGTAGTTCAGGCTGGCTCTGAGCTCACTATGGAGCCCAGGCAAGCCTCCAACTCAGCAATCCTCCTGTCTCTGCCTCCTGAGTGCTGGGATGACAGGCGTGAGCCACCACGCCCGGCACTGTGGTATGAGGTACTGATTGCCGGTGGGCGTGAGCCTACACGCCCAGCATTGTATGTGGTCACCGGGGACTGAACTCAGGACCTTGCGCTTGTGAGGCAGGCACCGGAACCACTGAGCTAACCCTCCGGCCCTCAATGTATTTTCTTAATTTGAATGTCATTTGTTGTTTCTATTAATCCTTAGCATTTTCCATTGAATCAACTACCTTTGATCTTCAATTTTACTAAGGGTCTCCCGTCTCGGCTAAACTCTCTAAAATAAAAAGCCAGAGTACTTCAGAGCCTCTGTCGTGACTGGTACTAAGCCGCGGTCCCCAGTGTCACTCTTGTGGAATTCCTACAGGCGAGTTAGCACTATTCACCCACGTATTTAGATTTTTACATGCTGCTCGTTGCTCCCAGTCCTTAACATGCCATCTATACTGGTTCGCACCTTAACGGTGGTCCATGGCTCCTTGTGATTCATTATAAATTTAAAAATAAAGTCAAAAATTAAGTCGTCACTTTTTATTTCTATATAACCCCAGGAATGTACTGGAGAATGGTATTTGATAATAGTTGTGATTATGTCCAATAGGCTCACACAATGTGTACTGTTTGGCTCAGCTATATTTTTCTTATCAATAATTATTCAGAAGAATATGTAATAAGAACTGAATTACAATGGACTGTTGCATTACTTTTACAAAGCCTCTCAAAATATCTAGATAATGGATTGTATGTCGACTATCACATGTACATGGAATAAATTTCAGGAAAAGAGAAAACCCCTAACTCCACTAGAAACTCATGTACTAGACTGTCCGGGTAGAGAGCAGACTCTGCAGGGAGGTGCTTGGGCCTGAGGTGCGCGAAGCAGTTCTGCTCCGTGAAGCCATGTTTGACCCGTGTCGGACAGCGGGGGAAACTCATGCACTTGGGACCCAGGGAAGGAATGGGAATTAAACAAGGACCTTCACTGGAGGCACCCGGAAGAGCACCGCCCTTTCTGTAGGTTATGTACGCACCAATAATATTTTTATTAGTACACATTTGTAGCACACAAAGGTTGCATTCATCCTGTGGGACTGGAACATCTGCCTGACCCATCACAGCTCCTTCTTCCTCCTCCCCCTCCCCACCCTCCCTGATCCTTTCGTCTGTCAGTCACATTCCCAGTCGCAAATGTTCTATCTCTACTTACCGTCCATTGGTTTTTGGTTCTCGTTCCCTCCCCTCTCCTTTCCTCTTGTTCCTATTCCCAACTGAAAAAGATCTCCTTATGACCTATCACCTATTTTTGTTTAGCTCTTTGTTTACATTTTGGGCTTTCCAAGAAACAGCTGACAATTTTTTCCCCGTTCCTTAGGTTGTCTCCTTACTCTATTGGTTGTTTGCTTTGTTGTGTAAAAGCTTTTTTATCTGACAGAATGTCATTCGTGGGTCTTTGGTACTATTCTTGTGCTTTGAGGTTTGGTTCGCAAAGTCCTGCCTGCATCTTTGTCTTCAAGACTTTCACATATTTTATCATCCAGCAGATTACTGCTTTTCTTACCTTTAGATCTTTGATCCATTTTGACTTTAGTTTAATACATGGTGAGAGACGTAGTTCTAGACTCAACCTTTTGCATATGGATGTCCAATTTTCCCAGCACCAATTATTAACTGAGAATTCAGAAGTAGAACTGAGAATCACTGATTTGCCATTCCAAGTTGCTTGGCTATATATGTATAGTTTTCAAAGATTAGTAATAGCAGGACATTTGGTCCCCATACTTACATATGGCACCTGCCTTTCAACTTCTTGATAGAATTTAAGCCAACACTTAAAAATATAAAGTTGTCTCCACAAGGAAAAGCTGAAAGTGGTACAATAAAATAAAGAGTGGGAACTGAGAAACAGAGCAGAGCAGAGGTGCCATCATGGGTAAGGTGGATGTGTATAATTGTTCATAAGGAAGAGATAAGGGCAGATCTAATACCACACAACTGGTACCAAGGGCCAAGAAGATCCATCACCGAGCATCAGTCATGAGACAGACTCACACATTGGATGGGTGGAAAAGAAAGTAAAGTCAGAAAGGAGAATAGCTGAAGTAAGAAGCTAATGCAGTATTAGGGCAGCCCTTTGGCCCAAACAGGAGCCCAAACAGAAGTCCTGAAACTTGTTTTAATGTAGTCTTTTGTTGGTCGTGAACATGGACTGAGAGTAATCACATGAAGAGTCCAGCCGCAGCTCATGCAGTACATGTTTAGTGTTGCAGTCTCGGAAGCTCTCGGGATCCTGTTGTGGCTGCCCGACCTGTAGAAGGGCTCTGCTGGCTGAGAGGACAGCGGAAAGCCCAGGCGGCAGCACGACGTGTTCGCCTGGAGGTGAGGACCCCTGTAAAACTAGTTGCAGCTCACGTC
>PVIC010014058.1:0-36948 GCA_004025085.1 Thryonomys swinderianus
CACACATAGAAATGAAAACTTTAGGCCTTTAGAGCTTGGCCCTCCAGGATTCACATCAGCAGCCTCTGGGCTCTCTAGCCTTGCACACCAGGGGCTCCTTGGTTCTGGGGCTTTTGGACTTTGACTTACAATGTTAGTGGCTTCCTTCCTTTTCCAGATTTGAGGTGGCCTATTTTGGTACATCTCAGCTTCCATAACTGAGTGAGGCAATTCTCTGAATAAGTCTTTCCCCTCTTCCTCCATATATATGCCGTTTTTTTCTCATTTCCCTTTCTCTCTGAGCCCTCTGACTCAAGCAGGGATCGTTAATTTTCTGAAACAAGGCCAAGTAAACAGAGTTAATTCAGAGACCAGGTTAAAGCACAGACACAATGTGAACAACTATAAAATAAGTCTTTTTGTGCTTTTTGGAGAGCATATTATAAATTTTTAAAACTCATTTATTCTGAAATTGTGATAGAACCAAAGTAGGACAAGTTTAGAGCAAATAATCACATGAATCATTTTTTCCAAAACGATCAGTTCTGACAAAATAAAGTAACAAGGCTTTTTGGATTAAAGCAAGCGTGTTAGATCTGTATACAGATAAAGTACATTGGATGAATAATGTTTAATACTAGTATTTAATATCTTTCCCAGACATATAATGGATAATTGCTAAATAATAAGTGATTTTTGAAGAGGAACTATGCAGAACAAAAATAAATGTAGAATGATTTAGCTTCTTTGTTATAAGCAACTTCAAAATATAATTAGGAAGAGGAGAATCTAATTGTAATACAGAAAAATGTTAAATCTCATCTCTTGGTAAGTAGAGTGTCTAAAAGAAAATTCTTCAAAAATGTTAAAATATTTTGAAATTAAGGAAATCCATGTATTTGTGGCTTTAGGTTTTATTTTCTGTTTCAGCACAAAAAAAGGAAGCTAAATTGGATGGCTTCTGTTTTTGTGTCTTTATAGAGCATATTAAAATCTTTTTTTTTTTTTTTTTTTTGAGACAGAGTCTTGCTTTGTAGTTCAGGCTGGCCCTGAGCTCACTATGGTGCCCAGGCAAGCCCCTGCGAACTCAGCAATCCTCCTGTCTCTGCCTCCCGAGTGCAAGGATTATAGGCATGAGCCACCATGTCCGGCATTTAAAATCTTTTAATTGAATTCCTTATTGGTACATTTTATATACAACTCACAATCACGTACAACATTGGAACATATTAAAATTTACAAAGGAAAAATAGTCAGAAATGACTGATGGCAAGCTGGCCTGCAAATGTTTCTCTCCTCCTAATTTCAGTTAGCTGATCTGAGCTTGTGCATACTAGGAACTGATTCCTACACCCTGAAATACAGCTACTATAATTACTTTTATTTGCTTTTATATTAAAGTCAAATGGCTTGGAGAAGCAAATTGTGTGGTTAAATTTAGAGGGTCTCTCAACAGCTGGTATCTGAGACTGAACCCACTGAAGTGTGAGATAACCTTAATAGAAGATTTTGGTCATCAGGGGGCATTGAAGAAATGATACACTTCAGGTTGTTAGGACATGTCTTCCACAAATGCCTGAGTCAGCAGATTACTGCAGACATGGGTTCTGGATGTGAAAAACATAGCATTTATATTCTGTGCTCAAAACTTAAAGTGGTTTCATTTGTAGAATTTACTGATATCTGTCTCCCTTCCTCCCTTCCTCCCTCCCTTCTTTCTCTCTCTCTCTCTCTCTCTCTCTCTCTCTCTCTCTCTCTCTCTCTCTCACTGTACCAGGGACTGAACTCACAACCTTGCACTACCAAGGCAAGTGCAATGTCACAAAGCTAAATCTTTGGCCCCATATTTTCATACTTAAATTCCGTTGATGTCAGTAACTTGCTAAAATATTTTTAATTTTTTGTGGTATGTTAGTTCTATTTTCTTCTACTTTCTTCCCTCACTATTTGTATTATTTTGGACCTTTCTAAGCAGGGACAATACCATTCCTCACTTCCTGACTCCAACAGCATAGATGGTGGTTGGTAAGTATTCCAAAAAAGCTGGGGAGGTCTCATTCCTCACTAACTGTAAGGAGGAAGAACATGATTTAAACAAATGCTATATCAGACTGAAAATGCTTAGCCTTATAACATACAAGCTTACAAATGGTATTAAATAGAATATTATTTCTAAATTTTGCAATCATAGTAACATGTAGCTTTCATTTTAAGATTCCAAATTATTCACAGCAAAAAGCAAAAATTTTTCTCTCTCCTGTAATATGGTAAGATTAACTTCTGACTTTTTTTTTTCTTTTTGAGACAGGGTCTCGCTTTTCTAGTTCAGGCTGGCCCTGAGCTCTCTATGGTGCCCAGGCAAGCCACCGCGAACTGAGCAATCCTCCTGTCTCTGCCTCCCGAGTGCTGGGATTACAGGCGTGAGCCACCATGTCCGGCATTGTAGTATGCGGTGTTGATTGTTGGTGGGCATGTCTCCACACCCAGCATTATATGTGGTTATCGGGGATCGAACTCAGGACCTTGTGCTTGCGAGGCAGGTGCCGGAACCACTGAGCTAACCCTCCGGCCCAACTTCTGACATTTTTATAGAGCCTGACTTTTCAGAGACTTGAGAACATCTTCTGATATGTACTTGCTATACAATGAATACAGCCAGTTTCAAAATTTTGTAAAATTTAATTTATGAAAGAGTTAAACTAGAATAGCTTAGTCATTTTACTGTAAAACAATATTTATAAATCTATGTAAACACATAGCTTAATAATCACTTGAAGCCTTTATAATGCCACATAATTCCTTAGTCTTTGTAACTTACTTAGGACAAGTAGGAGAACTTCGCACTTTCCACCAGGAGCCTCTCAGGGTCCGTCTCAACACAACCTTCCCCCTCATCCCAAAATCGTTTCTGCTTGATCTTTTACAGCAACACTGCTTTGGAGTTTTCTATTGTTTTACCTCTCAGTGGTTCATCCCTATACCCATTTACATATCCTAGATGTCTCTGAGCTTATAGGTTTCTTCTTTGTCCCTTTAGCTTAGACCCGTCAAAGATCTTCACGTGTGATCCTCATGTCTCAGCCTCCTAGGTGCTGGGATTACAGGCATATACACCATACACCTGACTATTCTGCATATCTTTAACAATTACTATTAGTAGCCTAGTGTGGTGTACACGTCTGAAGACCCAGTACTCCAGGAGGTTGAGGCAGAGAACTGCAAGTTTGAGCCCACTCTGGAAAAAAAACTGGCATAGTAAAATATGGAAAAACTGGCATAGGAAAAGGTGGAAAAAAAGTAAGACCTTGTCTACAAATGAGTACATAAATAAAAAAGGCTGGAGATGTATCTCAGTGTGAAGGCCCTAAATTCAATGCCCAGAAAAGGGGGAAAAAGCCAGTAAAATATTAAAAATCATAGTTTTCCTGCTAGCACTAACAAAAGAGATTTCTGTCTCTATTTTGTTTACTGTCTGCTTCAATGTATAAGGATGCGCTATAAAGTTCAATGCCTGTTAATGTCTTCAGGCAACTTTCTAATGTTATAGGTTTTCTGAATGAAAATTAAAAGGCTGCTTTTAAGAAGAAATCCGGTAAATTTTGAGATGCGGCTTGTATAAAGCATGTGGTGATTTCAGATAATGGGATAACTATGGGGAAAAATTAAAGGAAACAACCTATAATCTATACTTCTACTTTTTTCATTTCATGTCTCCACATTTAGTATGTATTCCCCACGGGGAGAATTATCTGACTACAATGCTGGCAGCATTTTGCTAGCATAGAAAGGTTACAACTCTTTTCTCAATGCTAACAGATTATTAATTTTTATTTTCTTTGCCTTGACTTGGTAAGCAGGACTATCATTTGGGGCAGGTTCCGCGCAGGTGCAAATTCCTGATTTCTAATTCTTTCATGATAAATATGCAGTGCTGTCTATCAGGGGCTATCAGACAGGTGCAAATGCCAGAGAAGGTAATCACAGGCCAGTCAGCTTGCTGCTGCTGTAGCAAAACACTTAAGAAAAACAGAAAGGAAGAAAGTTTCACTTTTACTCTCAGTTTTAAGTTCTGGCTGGCCCTGGTGCTTTAGATCTGTATTGCCGCAGAATGTAACAGGATGGTGTGGAAGAAGAAAGCTGCTCACCTTACAGCTTCTGGAAGCAAAGGAAGAGGGAACAGAGCAGAGAAGTAGGGTTTGGGGGCCAGAAGTAGGGCCCCCAGCTCAAGCCTGTGGTCCATCCTCCCATCTGGCCCCAGCTCCTGTTTCTACATTTCCCAGTCATGCCACCAATTTATAGTCCCAATAGTAGACTGATCAGGTGGCGAAGTTAGAGCCCTGATGTCCCAGTAACTTCCCAAGAGCCCATCAGCAGCTAAGTGCTCAACACTATGAGCCTTTTTAGGGGGATGTTTTAAACATCAGCCATAATAGCCCAACTGAGTCAGATGCGGTATTGACACAGGAGCTGTTTTGAAGGATCTTAAGCAAATAAGCCGCTCAATCCAACCTGTGACACTTTCTTTCTGTAAACTGTTCTCTCTGCACAGGACACATCTGTTAGGAGAAGTTATGAAACATTTAACAGCTCCACAATTCTGGGCTACTCAACAATAAGAATAAGATCATGAAAAGGCACTGGCACCCACAGTCTTGTGGCTGGATTCATGCCACGGGGCTCCTGAGCCTGCCTTCATAAACCTGCGCTCATTCACTGCGGATGCTTTCCAAACTCACCCACCATGGGGAATGGCCATTGACTTCCATCTTCTCATAAACGTTACGTCAGGAACAAGATGGCTGTCTTCAGAATTGACTTGTGCACAGCACATTCTACTTTTTTAAAAAATTGATTTCATTGGTACATTGTGTTGACACATCATGATCACACTCAGCATCGAGAATTTGTACCGGTAGAAGGATGTGGGTGTTAACGCTTGCAGGACCCCTGAGGTTGACAAGGTGGTGTAAAAGATCATGCAGTCTTAGGTACTTGGAAGGCGGAAGTGCAGGTGAAAGTCAGAGATGGAAACTGCTCTCATCTGGCCAGATCCCTGCGTTAGACTGACATGCACTGAGTAACTAGAATTTGGGGGAACGGGCAAAATAGGCCTCTGCTGCTAACCCCACAGACAAATTCTCAGCAACAGTTTTTCATTATGCAGAACGGTAGAATTGAAACTAAGAGAAAGTGCTGGTCAGTGTGGCCCCAAGGGCATTCCTGTGAAGCAAGCCAGACCCATCGCCCATTTCCAGGAATGTTCTTAGGGATTCTGGTGCTCCTGTCACGCTGCCACTAAGCTCCCCTCAAGGTGACAGGAGTTCCTGGGATGTGTCTCTCTGCTAACTCCAGTAATTGGGACACTGGCTACAGCCAGCTTTCCTGCCCTGTCCACTGCCAGCTAATTGCTGTGACATTTCATTTTTCCCTTTTCTGAAAGAAGCACTTCGGGCAGAAAGCTCATTCTTCTAGAAAGTGCTCCAGGCCCTCAGTCACAGGCCTGCCCTGCACAGCGGGGTGGCTCACTCGTTCCCTGCATCGGTAAGGGCTGCTTTCCAGTTTGATTACTCAGGGCAAGATAAGTTTGGGCAGATACATAAAGTTCTTTCTCTCATTTTTCCTGCTTGGTAGGAGGGAGTTAAAAGCAGATACAATTCATATTAAAGATCTTTACTTAGAGTGCAGCAAGAAGTCCTTGTTCTGCCAAATTGATAAAATTCCAAAACAGAGTGTGTATTGCTAAGTAAGTTTGCATTATGAAAAACGTGGCACTCTGCGTAGCTCACAATCAGTGGCTGTTGAACACTTAATAAGTAAACATATGAGACAATTGGACCCTTGTTCTTACATTAAGCGATACTGTTCCAAGATTTTTATCTTTTCTGATCTCATCTTCTCTGGCAACTAGTTGATGTTGTCTTTCATTGTATCACTGGAAGTTCCATAGAATGTTTTTATGAAGTTTTTACACAGTTCAAAATATATACAAATCATTAGCTGTCCAGAAGGATCTTCATATCCTTCATCACGTAAGAGACTAAAGTTTGCAAAGCCATGATAAAGAGTCTGAATGAAAAAATAAATTGGAGGATGATAGGCATTTTCAAATGTAGGTGATCTTTGCTATTATCCAGTATGTATCTTATATGAGAACTATACAGTTAAGTGTATCACCAACTTGTTCAAGGGTGTTTAAAAGGTTAATACTCAAGCAGGGACAAAATCCTGGGATTCTCAGCATCCAGAATAATGGCCTTGCCATCAGATCTTACACATTATCATTTAATTTTCTCATATAAAAGAAGCCACGTGATATTCAAGCTTCTGTGTTTGACTTATTTCATCTACAGTTATGATCTTGAGGTTTGGCCATTTATCTATGAATGTTTCATGCTTATCCTTCTTTATGGCAGAGTAGTACTCCATTGTCCATAAACACTACCTCTTCTTTATCCACTTGTTCAGGAAAGAACAAGTAAGTTAAATAGAGATAGTATTTGACTACATTTGGTCTCTGATATCAGTTTTTCAATAGAACCAGAGGAGATTACTTAATTTTGATAAATGTGGCTTTTATTTTTTAATCTCATTAGGCATTAGTTTTATAATAGCTAGTATAGATATGTTTTTCTTTTGAGGAATAATGAGAATGCCATTTCTTCCATGATTCCTTATTTTCCCCTTTCTAAGAAAAGATTTTAGGAAAATGCTACCCCTTCTTTGAAATAGTGCTTTTTTCTCTAGTAGTAGAAAGAACCCAGGAAAAAAAAGAGGCTTAAATTCTGGTTCTATCACTTGCTAGTTAAATAGTTTAATGTGGATTTTTTTTTAAAGGTGAGAACATTTTGTGCAAGAACTCATTCTTCAGAGCTCTAGGACTCTTGCCTATAGCCTCATTCTGCTTCATGGGATTAGGAGACAGCCTCTCTGTTGAGAAAATAGAGAGAGACTATTTAAAGTAAAACATTATTTTGTGATAATTAGGTACCAGTGTGTCCACATTGGGATTAAATGAAGCTAATGCTAATTAATGGCCAATTGTTTTATAGCAATACTCTTGAAATTATTATAGTGCAGCCTTTGCTACTAGTACTGTTTCTACTCATTCACCATTTCCTGTGGGTTTAGATCATCTATTTGATATAAATTCTTTAAAGACAGGAAAATTATTGCATGCTTAAAGCAGTGCCTTGTGTTTATAGAGAGTAAACTTATTTTTTGATCTCCTTTGAAATTAAACAAATGTTTCTGGGTTTGTGTTACGCTTCTAAAAATCTATAAATTGAAGGTCACTGTCAAAGCTTGAAAATTCACCTGAGAACTGTAAGTCAATTTCTCAATGAATTATTGTGAGATAGTTTACTCATAATACAATCTCTCAATCTTCTTATATTATTTTCATCAAAAATAATATGATGTGAGCTGGGCATGATGATTCACACCTGTAATCCCAGCACTTGGGAGGCATAGACAGGAGGATTGCTGAGTTCAAGGCTTGCCTGGGCTCCATAGTGAGCTGAGGGCCAGCCTGAACTACAAAGTGAGACCCTGTCTCAAAAAAAAAAAAATGATGTGATAAGTATCTTCTAACATACTGAACACTTATTTCTACATTTATTAGAAAGTGACTGATTATAGTGTTTGTCTTTAGATTAGTCATTGTGTCCAATTAGGCAACTTTTGTTTAGTTTACTAATTTTTAGTAGAGATTTATATTGCTTTTTCTGCAATGTGCATTATTTTTAGAGTAATTCCTGAAGAACTATTTATCAAAACAATTGCAGGCAACAGGCTATGGAAAAACATGTAATGTGCTGTAATTATAAGCCTGAAAATGGAGTGGTTTTAGTCTTGATGGGAGAGATTCTCTTACATGAGAGGCTATGACTCATAACCATAGTGCAACCTTGCAATGTAGCTTACACTGCTAAATAAGCAAACAAACACCTACACACCATCCTTATAGACTTTTAGACATTTAAACATTCTTACATCGACTACTTCTATTAGGTAGCAAAGTTAGTTATAAATATTCCAAAATTTTATAATTTAAAAGTTCTAAGAAAATGAAGATTTTAATTGACTGGTGCCTCCTTCAGTTTCTGTGGGATTAGCGGACATCCTCTGCTGAGAAAATCGTCAATTACAGCTCCAAAAGGACTTGGACTTCAACTTGTACCCGTCATTCAACTCTGAGGACTATGAACCTGCTGCTGCACTGTGGCCACCAAGGAAATCAGCAGTTCCAGTAGTAACTGCTTGTGAAGTCACAGGGACTGGGCGGTGTTTTAGTTTTTTAGAAATAGTGGAGCAGAACCTCAGACTAACCCTGCAGTCTTCCCCAGGCTGCTAGCTGTTTTGTGGGGGTACTTAATGATGTGGTACAGTCGGATAATCAAGTTAGGAAGAAAAATTGTTTAAAAATTTATTCAAAACATAAAACTCAGATCGTTCCAGCCAAAATCCTGGTGGTGAGCCCTAGTAGACACACACCATCCAGCACTGTAATGAACAGTGAACTGGTAGGGACTGCAAAAGTAATGTTGCCAAATACATTTGTAAAAAGTTTCATAAAATGTTCATTTTGGCAACACAGACAAAAACCTCTGTGTGCAGTTATCACTACAGTGCAAAGCAGGTACAAAAACAACATCAGATTCTTGTCTTCTTTTTTTTTGGAGACAGGGTCTCGCTTTGTAGTGCAGGCTGGCCCTGAGCTCACTATGTAGCCCAGGCAAGTCTTGAACTCAGCAATCCTCCTGTCTCTGCCTCCCGAGTGCTGGGATGACAGGCGTGAGCCACCAAGCCTGGCACTGTGGTATGTGGTATTGATCGCTGGTGGATGTGAGTCGCCATGCCCAGCATTGTATGTGGTTACCAGGGATCGACCTCAGGACCTTGTGTTTGGGAGGCAGGCACTGAAACCACTGAGCTAAATCTCTGGCCCTCTTGTCTTCTTTTATTATAAGATGGAAATAATTTAGTTTTTTCTTCTATTTTTTTTTATCTCTCTCACACACACCTACACATCTAGCGATCATGATCAACCATCTTATTTAAGACAGACTTTTAAAAAAATAGCTATTTAGGAAGCTTTACCAAGGTTACATATGCTTCAGTTCTTATCATGTTTATACGCCAAATATATCATCTTTGTTACTTTTGACAGAATTTTCACAAAGTAATAGCAAAACATGTTTAACATAACTGCAGTAAATGTCACTAATTTTGTTCTTAAGGAAATGTTTACTGGTGATGCCATATTGCTAAGCTGAGCCAAAGTGACAGACTTGCATGTCATGAGTCACATTATGTCTGCACTGGAGCGATGCACAGGAAACCATTTGCCTTAATTCATGAGACGACTCTGCTGAACGTGAAAACACAACAGAGCAGAACCAGGTTTCACACTGTTAATTTATGGATTGGGGCATATTAAAGAAACAAAGGAGAAAGCCATTTCTCATCAAGTAGTCTGACTTCACTCTCTGGTGATTCTCTTACTGATGTGGGTGTGTTTCAGAGGCATTATGATTACATTTTGTGCTTTGTGCCTATGCTAACATATATTGTTTATGCCATCACTTTACCAGTGTTCAGAATGATCATTCAGTCACTTTTGGACAGCTTTCCTTGCATTTGGTGAAGTGCCAGGTTTTAATGGATCATATGCTCAATGTTACCTTAATGCTGGACTTGTCAGTACTCCTTAATTTCTATTGTTGTGTAACACTGCAAATTTCCCTTCTCTGCCTCTATTCCTCTATGCAAAGGAAATGAATCCCTCACTTTTTGTTAACAGGGTTTTTAAGTGGTGACTACATTCTAGGAAATGGGTCATTGCTGTGTATCAGGGAAGTGTATAGCTGTTGGAGTAAGAGCAGCCTTACGAGACTTCTAGATTCCTGATATTGCAGATAGCTAATTTAGTTAGAAATTATAAGGCAATTAGACAAGACTGGGCCCTCAGTATAGAAAACATCTGAGGCACATTCGCTAAAATTAGCATTGTGTGAATAGAGAAACTACTACAGCCACTTAGTTCCCCTGAGGATAAGTATCAGTGGTTGATAGTCTAACCAGGCATCCGTCTCTCTAGCCCATTTCCTTTCTTGAAGTTCTTGTTTACATCTGTTTGCTAAGTTACTTTTTCTCCCATTTGATCCCCATTTAATCAACATTACCTAAGTGACTGTAGTTGTTATAATCTTATTGGTTGATCACGGTTTTGCCCATCTTGTGATTTTTCATTGTACCAATATTACCTAAGCAACTGTGCTTGCAATGCTACTGGTTGACTACAGTCCTGCCCTACTTAGAGCCCACCTCACCTCATAGGTTTGCTCCATAAAAATTCTCTGGGAAGAAGAGATAGGTGGTTCACCCACTTTCAAGTCCCTCTTCTGTCCCTGTTAGGCATAAATTTTCTCTCTCAATAAAATTTTCCTACTCTCAATCTCTGTAGTTTCTAGAATTCATCCTTTGATTTTAGAGAATACAGACTTGTATTTCAGATGCCTTTCAGGTCAGAAATTATATTTCCCTTGTAGTGGCTCACACCTGTAATCCCAGAACTCAGGTGGAAGAGGGAGGAGGATTGCCATGAGTTGGAGGCTAGCCTGGGCTACATAGTGAGTTTGGGATCAGCCTGAAGTACCAAACAGCAAAACAAAACAAAATTATATTCAGAATAAGAATTAGGTTAAGGTGAAAGTGGTCCTTTCAAATAAACTATTGCCTTGAGACAACATCTCAAATTTTAAGTTTATTACCAGGACGGAAACTATCCAGGCAAAATTAATTATACAAAATAAGTAGTAGTCTTCTTTCTCTATCTCTGTCTCTCTCTCCACTACTGGATTTGGGAATCGAGTTCAGGACCTCAAACGCCAGAATAATATGAATCTCAGTTCATATTGTCTTTATGTAATTACTGCCCAAATTTCCAACTATCTGTAGAAGATATGTTAAAGAAAATAAAATTGTTCTATAAAATTTCAAGAAGTTTCTTAAAATAATGGTAAATTATTGGGAACTGTGGATGATTTACTCAGACTTATTACTTACTTACTTTCTTGGATTTACAGATAAATGTCTGCCCTTCCCTGTGGATCAACGCTGGGATCACTGCTTACAACTGCCCCACCCTGCGGGATTTTAAACTATAAGGTTTACTGCACTAGGATTATTGGCTTTAAAATTTACTTACTGGGATTTACTTACTCAGATTTAAGGATGTCTGCCCTGCCCTACCGGATTTTCAACTACAGGGATTATTGTGGAGAACTGGCCTATTTTATGCACGCTAGGACTATGGGTGTGAAGGCTTGGTCCAAATAAAGGTGCAGCAAACTCTGGACATTGGCCCTTTTTGCTTGACCAGGATTTGACCTTTTGCTGCTGCTCCTCAGAATACCAAGAGTTGAGCCTGGGCTCAGCCTTTTTTTCAAGGTTCCAGTTCCCCCAAACATCAATTTGGATCGGATCCACTAGCGAATCCACCTATGAGGGGGCTGATGGTAGAGGAAACAGCACACGGATTTCTGACGCAGACGAGGGATGTCTGTGGTAAGAGTGTTCAGTTGGGAGGAATTTTCTGTCTTTGGTAAATCAACGATTGGGGATTAGGGCCAAGGGACTCCAGTCCCTCTGAGCCAGCTGTACTCAGTTTAGAAACATGCATAAGACATCTCTGGGGTGTTCACTGTAATCACAAATCAACCACCCAACACATCATAAAAAAGGTAAAATATCTATTATGGCAAGAAGGAGAAGTATAACTTTTGTACTCTGCCTTGTGGATAGAAACTGATAGAACCACTTGGAGAAATTGAAAATATCTTCTAAGTCTGAACATGCTCATACTTGATAATCCAGAAGCTCCTCCTAGGTCTAATATATATTATACATTTATTCACAGTAAAATAAATGTAAAAAAATTCCTGGGAGAACTATTCAGAATAGAAAGGAATTTTCTATAGCTCAAGTGTCCAATTACAACCTAGTTGTTGCATAAATGTGACGTTTATATTATAGATGACTATGAAGAACTACAGCTACATGCAAATGCATTGTTACAGTTTCAATATGTTCCCTAAAGTCGCATGGGTTTGGAAGACCGTTGGACCACAGGGATACTATACTGGTTGGTGGGCTGGTTCACTGATGAGTTAAGAGCTGAATGTGCTGCTTAAAGCTCAATGTGTCATACCAAGGGGATGACTGGAAGAGTACATTTCTCTCTAAGACTCCTTCCTTGTCTCAGCTTCCTGGCCACCATGACATGCGTTAGCCAGCTTCTCACTGGACCTGCCACCATTTGGCTTCTGCAGTGGAGATGGCCAACCATGGACTGAAACTTCTGGAACTCTGAGTCAAAATGTATTAATATATTAATAATAAATTGCCACTGTTGGGTGTTGTATCCCAGTAACAAGCAAGTGACTAAGACAGACACTGCAAAAAAATAATCCTTGTTAAGCAAAAGAACCCAGACAGAAACACTTAAAGCACTTATATATAACTAAAAAGACAGCGTGTAAGGAAATTGGAATAGAAGCTATAACAGAGTTGTGTGAGTAGGAAGAAGTTACTAGAAGGCAATCTCCTGGACTTCCGGTTTTACGTTTTATTTTTTTTTTTTCATTTTGATGGTGCATTAAAGTTCTCATCAACGACACAATACCCAACACCCACAGCTAAAGGAAGAATGGTTCAGTGTGCTCATGGTTTCAGCCCAGGAGAGGGTGGGCCCACGGCTGGACGTCAGAGTGGAAGGGCTTGGCGGTGCAAAGACACAGCTCACGGCAGTTGTGAAGCACGGCAGGGGAGTGATGCCAGAAGATATGGCTGTGAAGGCTTGATCCAAATAAAGTGCAGCGAGCCAATAAATGGCTTAAACTACATTATAAACTTACATAGTTAGAGTTGGTCAATGTATAACCTTTTTTGGTAGGAGGTGGAACCTGACATAAACATAACTGTTGGATACATGTTATGTTGTCTTTTTCTTTTTAAAGCTTCATTTTGGATTTATGATTTTCAATTTTGTGATTTTTCCCCCCCTCTAACTAATAGAACAATGATGTTTGAACTGGCCTCCTGCTCACCATTATTGTCTCTGCAGGTAGGATATTGCCCTATTTAATACCACTTTAAATATTTCTCGAAGTGCTCTTATTTCTCAAATGTAGAAAAAATCTTGATCTTACTTGATTTTTCCTTTCCAGAAATAGGAGTAAACTAATCTCTTAGTTAAAATAATTGCTTTCGAGGGAGATAATTTTACAAACCAGAAAGAAGCTGGATTAGGTTGCTTGAAATGATTATTTAATGTGTCTCCCATGTCTCTGCAATGATGTAACTAGAATTCTTTCTTACTCTTTCATAGAAAAACATATTATTGATTTCCTTCCTTTTTCAGCACAACTGTTTTTCACTTTACTGCTAATTTTTGTATATCATATGTCAAATAATAGTATGCAAATATATTTATCAAAATCATACTACAGCAATTACATTGAAAAAAACCAACATCTTGGAAACTGTATCTATGCATGAGTATAAAAAATTACAATTTTAAAGTTTTCTCAGAACATTGTGACAACAGAGTATAGATTGGTTTTAATGTTACAAATATACAAGATATTTCAGAAAAGTACAGTTACATATATGGCAACTCTTCCATATTCATATTAAATGTGGATAAATTCCAATAGCAATGAAACTTGGATTCATCCTGAGAGAATTGTGTTGTACACATTTAAAAGAAAAAGAATTTAGAGTGTTAAACCCTTTTATTACTAGTGTAAGTACCTAAAATTTGAACTGACTAAAATGTTACATCTGCACTAAAATTACGCACTCTTGGGCAATTTTTATAACCACTACAGATATAAAAATATTTAAAATATTGAAGTACCCAGAAATAATACTGCTTATAAAATTTTCCAATCCAGTTTATAAGAGAAATCTTAGAACTAAGGAATGTTAAGTTTCCAAGTTCTATTATATTACCCTAAAAATATTTTAATTGATAGTAAGACTATGACTTTAGTTGAAGGTTTAACTTTGAGAGACATTATCTTTATAACAGAGCTAGAAAACCATTTCAACACTCATATTTCATAATTGTATACCAAGCCTCTTTCCACAAAATGTTTGAGGCAATACAGCATAAATAATAGGAAATGAAGCAATTGAAAAAGAAGTAATGGATCTGGGGATTTAGCTCAGTGGTTCTGGGGTCTGCCTGGCAAGCACAAGGTCCCAAATTTGATCCCTGGTACCACATACCACAATCCTGTGTGTGGTGGCTCATGCCTGTAATCCCAGCACTTGGGAGACAGAGGCAGGAGGATGGCTGTGAGCTCTAGGCTAGTCTGGGTTCCAGAGTGGGTCAGGGCCAGCCTAAACTACAAAGTGAGACCCTGTCTCAAAAACAAATAGGGCCGGAGGGTTAGCTCAGTGGTTCCAGAGCCTGCCTTTCAAGTGCAAGGTCCTGAGTTTGATCCCCGGAAACCACATACAATGCTGGGCGTAGAGACTCACGCCCACCAGCAATCAATACCACATACCACAGTGTGGGGCGTGGTGGCTCACGCCTGTAATCCCAGCACTTGGGAGGCAGAGACAGGAGGATTGCTGAGTTTGAGGCTTGCCTGGGCTACATAGTGAGCTCAGAGCCAGCCCAAACTACAAAGCGAGACCCTGTCTCAAAACAAACAAACAAACAAACAAACAAACAAACAAACAAACAAACAAACAGTACAAAGAAAAAACTGAAAAAGAAGAAATGTAATGGATAAGTAACATGAGGAATGAGGTAAGAAACAAAGATCTGGTCACAATGAGCGTTGTGATACAAAGGTTGAGTTTCATACTTGGCAACTGAGAGATAAAAGGTGAATTCTGATAGTTTCTAGATCTACATACCCATGCATTAATTGTACAAATATTTGTTCTTAGAAGAATCCAATAACTGATAAAATGATTTAAAGTCTTGTCTTTCTTCAATATTTTTCCGAAGCTCAAATATCTCTTTTTTGTTAAAACATATTGGCTTTTGCTGATTAATGAAAATTACTAAAGTTTTTTATTAAAATTTAAATGGAGAACACTATAGTCATAAACTCTGAGGAAATAATTATAAATAACTGGGCAAAACAGAGCCAATATAATTTCATTGTCCAATATCTAAATGTGCTTTTGTTGCATCAACATGTACAACTTTGGACCTGTGTTGAGAACTAAATTCCAGATTTAATGAGTAACTAAATTCCAGATTTGATGAATGAGATGTTCAGTAAGACATCATTCAAATGGTCTTTTTAGATTCCAGTTACAAACTAGTAATCTTATGTTTTTTAATATGTCAACAGAAATGTTATTGATGTGGTGCTGTCATTATGTACACAGAAGTTCTGGAAAATGGAAGCACTTGCTGAACTGCATAAATCATATGACAGCAATAATGGAAAAAGCAACTCAATGAAGCCTGTCATTTTCTACCTTATCAAAAGGGAACCAAACATATTTTAATTACAGTAAATAGATTGAAATTATGATCTTAATTTTTAAAGATTTGCCTTAGTGTTTCTAGAATCAGATTTTAAATTGCTCTTTTATCAGCATGGTTGATGAATAATTTTAGTTTGGAATTTCTAGTTATACAAAATAAATAGTAAAGTCAATTTTACCTGTATTTTTATGTCAATGATCCATGACCGTGAAATACGAAATCAGATCAATCTTCCATTAGCTTTTGAAAGACAGTGGGTGAAAAATCTTAAATAAAAGTAAGAATCCTCCATCTTACAGAGCTAAATCTCTTCCTCCCTATGGAATAGCTATGCTGTAGTACTTGATAGGTGTTCAGGAATATCTCATGAATCCAATTAAATGCACCAATGAATTTTCTGACAGAAATAAAATGTAATTCACCGTAAAATGATGATTGATAGTCGTTTCCATTTAATCATATGCATTTTTAAGAAAATAATCATGATTTTACATGCATACAAATATGTTATATTTTAAAATAATGAAATATATTTTTGGTGTTATAATAACAGTAATTTATTTAAAAACATGAAAAGTGTATTATGTTTCATTAAGGCAAAGCTAAAAATTCATTTGAAAATAAGCCCACGTTTTGTATCTAAGAATCACAAAATTTTTACTTTATAAGCATCAATTTTATCATGCCCATGTTTATTCATCATCTTTATAGCAATAATTAACTTGTAATCTGCTGTGATCGTAAAGACATCAACAAGGATTAGAAACAATTTTATATCATTTGGTAAACATTTGATACTTTAGATGTAAATTTAGAAATACAATTTTCCTAAAACTTTTGGCTTTCTGAAATAGTAATATTAATTGAAAATGGCCACAAATTTAACGAAAATATAGTAAAAACCACAGTTTTTCAAATAATCTAAAATCAAGTGAAATATAGATGACAGAATATTAGATTCAATGCTTTTGTTTGTAAGTTACCAAACACATAAGCACAAGGTGACTTAAAAATCTTAACAAATACTCTTGAAAAATACATAGGTTGGTTACACTTCAGAGCGGTTGTTCTGGCTGTTCAAGAGCATCATGAGGGTCTAGTTTGCTCTAGCAAAGAGCGTGGGCCCTACACAGTGGTAGAGCCACAGAGGTAGCCTAAAATTTATTAGTAGCCACAGAAAAAAATTCAGAAAACAAGAGGTAGAATTAATTTTACTAGCATACTTAAATCTCTTGAAGATATTATCAGTTCATGTAAATATAAGATAAATTACTTATGAGATGTATGTTTTTCATGGCATGTGTTCAAGTCTGGTGTATGAGTCACACTCACCGTACAACTCAGTCTGTACCAGTGACATCTGAAATGCTCAGTAGCGATGTGTGGTGGTGTGTATAGGACAGTATAGCTGGGGTGCCAGCGTGACTATGTTTGGCTGTGTTTCCAATAGGATGACCACCATGCACAGGATGACTATGCACTTTCCTCTGAAGCCTGGTAGGAAACAAGCTGTATGTCTATTAGTCTGAGATGGTGTCTTATTTCGCTGCTTGGGTCATATATTTACTCCTGAGTCCATGCTTCTAATCCAGTGGATAAACTATGCCAGCAAAGGGCCCAAGTGTGACCACTCCTGGAATATAGAGGCGATTGAGGGTTTTCAAATTTTGACAGGCTGCAATGCACACTATAGCTATTAAAATGAGAATCTGAGTATCCAGAGGAAGGAAAAGGTGATAGAACACATTCAAGAGAAGAAAGCAGGAATGAATAATACACTTACACTTTAAATTATGTAGGACTTGTTTTTAATGTTGTTAGTAATAAGATTCTATTTCCTCATAATGGCTTAATGAAACACAACTCAATTTTTTTTTTTTTTTTGAGACAGGGTTTTGCTTTGTAGTTCAGGCTGGCGCTGAGCTCACTATGTAACCCAGGCAAACCTCAAACTCAGCAATCCTCCTGTCTCTACCTCCCGAGTGCTGGGATTACAGGTGTGAGCCACCACACCCGGCACAACTCAATTTTTTATCTTTGCACGACTAACTACTAAAATTGTTTTGGAAGATTCATGTAATTAAAAAAATGTTTAGAACATATGAAATTTCCAGGCAGCTCTAAATTTTCTTCTTTTATTAGTTAGTACATTTGTAGTACATGATGTTCACATTTGTCTTGGGGAGTGATTTTTAAAAACCTCTACTAAAGAGATTGCAACTTTAAAACATCTATTCTCTCTATAATCTTTGTATTTATTTCCTCTATAATCTTTTCAGTTTTTCCCTGCAGTAAATAAGAGGCTTTAATTAACTCTTGGCTATAACAGAATTTCTATGTCATTTTTTTTCTTATTTTGAATAATGGACCGATCAGTTCTCAGAAAAAAAAAATATCTTTAGTGAGTCTTTCCCTCTTAGAAAATAAAACAAAATATTCTTTCAAAGATAAATGTCAAGACAAGGTAGTCATATAAATGAAAAGATATGTTTTTCTTTGATAGTTTTTCTTTTGACACAAGAAATTTGTCCTTTAACATATTTATTTGCATAAAATTAAGTCATATAATTATTTATATCTGCAAAATTTAAATGAATAATGCAATTTATAGAATTTTATAATTCTGAGTGACATGATTTAAAACATACTGTTATGCCTCAATTCCCCAAACACAGCTGAGATAATTATTTGTAGAATATAAAATTTTCTGTGAAGTTTCAGTAGTAATAGAACATGTCTCATAAATTTAACACAGTTTTGCTTTCTCTGCATAATCATATGCTTAAGTAATAAGTAGATCATGTCATGAAAAATAAATCAAGTCATCTGGACCATTTATTTCTGACTATATGCTAGTTATGGATCCTGATGATCAAACTATAGCTGGTTTATTTTAAGCTTTGAATAATTTTACAAATCAAGGTATCCTTCAACACATGGTGAATGCTGGAGTACATAACCAAAGGAATAGTTTCTCCAAGAAATGTCACAGGAACAATTATCAGTCAAGTTTGCTGAATAAAATCTCTGTTATTCATTTGGAAAAAGTCTTATTTCTATAGCCTTGAAGGGAATATCTGGATGTGGTGGTACACACTTGTAATCCCCAGCAGCTCAGCAGTTTAGGATGTTGAGGTACGAAGACAGTAAGTTTGAGCCCACCTTGGTCAATGTAATGAGTTACCAAGACACTATCTCAAAAAAAGGAGCAGAAAAAGAGCTGAGTTCCCCCCTCATTGGAGGCAGAGCCTTCTTTTATTACAGAACATGAATTCAGTCAAGGAAAACTATCTCCTGACAGCCTCCCCTGAAAAGTCCAAAGGGGGCAAGTAGATGATGAGAGCTCTGAAATGATGTTCAGTCTCTTCCCTTGGTGGATGAAGTATCAGGAGGTGTTACAGCGACACAGTGTACACAAGTTTCTGGCAAATGGTCATCTGTCATCCATGTGCTGAGAGACCAATGGGGACATCACAGGCTAAATTAAGAAATCTCACAACCACTACATGTGGAACCAAAGTACACAGCCTATAAATATCCACATTTTAGTGTGCACTGAAAAGCAAGGAGACCAGAAACTCGCAGGTTTCCTCATTATGTCTGCTTTCAGACCTGTGCAAAATAATCCTATGGTTTCATCGAAAATCTAGCTCAATTTTATAATTTTATAAAATTATAATTATTTAATGTCCATACTAGCTTTCTAAACATAGTAGGACATGGGGGTTGTTTGACGTTCTGTTCTGAATGTAAAACTGGACAAAACTGACTGTGTATTCTGAACTATAATTTCTATTGCTGAGTATATTTTGTGTTTTGTTAAGTGTGAAAGTGGGCCCATGTCTTAATGTCCTATTATATATAGCTAGTCATTTCTAATTATGCACATATTTCTCTAATAATGATGCAATAAATAGAATTCTACTGTTTTTTTTTCCCCAAAATATAAGAATCTGAAAAATAAGTCAAATGCTTATTCACAAATCAGGAAAGATTAGAATGGGTTTTAAAGGACATTGCAGGAGTTTCTTATCAATACTATCATTTAATAATATGAGAACCAACTTGTAGATATGAGCCAGATTACCCATGCTACAGCAATGAATTAAACATATATATGTATGTATATGCATATAAGAGAGAGACAGATACAAAGGAGAGACAGAGAAGGACACGAGAGAGAGACACAGACATACAGACAGACACACACACACAAACACACAGACTGTGCTATTGGTGCTGTTAAATTAACTTTCCCTTCGCAGCACCAGGGATACTTTGTGTCTTACATTATCAGGGACAAACTCACTTGGAATGCAAGGTCTCTCCATGACATAGTTTCTTTATCACAAGACAACATAATTACATAAGTTTAGTAAATAGAAAGCATAACAACACTGGAATTTCTTGCCCAAAATGCACTACTTCCTGTCAGTTCCATAAAACTTTATAAAGCACTGCAGTGGGTGAGTACAGAAAGGAGGTGAAGATACATTCTATTTTGATGAGCTAGTGAGCCGGTATGGGCCAGGATAGGGATATGTGAGACTGAGTCACTGTTCTCCAAATCTCTAACTTGCAGCCACATCACAAGAAGAGATGGGGTCCAGAGATGGAGTGGAAGAGAGTCGAAGACAGGAAAGTCCCTCCTATTTTGAGATATTTACATCCTGGCCCCTAGATTCACACACAGAGAGAATACTGGGAAGGCAGATAAGGTCGAAATATGAACTACTATAATATGGCTATGGTATTATCATTTGAGTAAAACCTGGAGGTCACTTTGTACGCAGGGAGCAGGTTCTAACGCTCTTATGAACTTTATGTTTTTAAATAGTTTTCAAATTACAAATGATACCTAATTTTTGTAAGAGACTCAAAGAGAGTAGAATCGAGCCAGAGAAACTCTGCCATCCACTCTGTTCACCCTGCTGTTCCGTAGGATGGTCACAAACACCACAGGGAGCAGGTGCAAAGCGACATGAGGCATGGCACCATGCTGTATCCTGGAGGCCACCAGTCACTTGCTTTACTTTTTCTGTGGTTATTTCCTTCTATAACTTTAACTAGCAATTATTTCCTTCTATAACTATTTTAAGGCTGGAATATATCAATAGTTTTCAGCATCGTAAATTTTCTTCCTACTATAGAACATGACAATTTAGTGTTGCTAACTACTCCCTCCTTTCCTTAGTGCACTTTTCTTCTGTTCATCCCTGGAACGCTTAGAGTCCTTTTAAAGCAGTATCTGGTGTTTGCATTAGTATTAAATCCTTCTGATTATTTGTGTCAAATATGTAGTTTATACTGACTTCATATTTGTTTTTCTGAAGCTGCTGACTTTAATGCATCGCCTCTTCGCGTGGGCTTGTCGTATTTCTGCTTCTGTTTCTTACAGTCTACTTTTTGTGTTGTGGCTTCTGCATCTACCTCACGATCACTAACTGGCCGTCCAGTTCACCCCTCGGTATACCTCGGTGTCTGCTTCTCACAGAGGCCGAGCTAAGACTAGCATTTCCACTCTTTCAGGAAAGATTCTGGTCAGACGCCTTACAATTCTCCATTTTAGAAATACTCGAATGTATTTCAGTGGGCGTTTGTGCCCTCCCTTTCTTTTCTCACTTTATCAACCCTTATTATTTCTAAAAATTGCTATAAATTGCTTCTTTCAAGTCCAGCTATTCTGGGGTTCTTTGAGCTTAAAAATAGCTTTATTTGTGTGATGGTTTTATTGTTATTTTCAGCTTACTTTGCTGAGCCCACTCTACAGCATTACCATTTTTTTTACCTACTTGTAGATTTCTTGTACTTTGACCTATTATTTAGAGAATGCAAACTTTCATTATTTTCTCCAAAACTTTTTTTTTTTTTTTTTGCTTTTTGAGACAGGGTCTCGCGTTTTAGTTCAGGCTGGCCCTGAGCTCACTATGGTGCCCAGGCAAGCTGCCGCGAACTCAGCAATCCTCCTGTCTCTGCCTCCCGAGTGCTGGGATTACAGGCGTGAGCCACCACGTCCGGCATTGTGGTATGCGGTGTTGATTGTTGGTGGGCATGTCTCCACACCCAGCATTATATGTGGTTACTGGGGATCGAACTCAGGACCTCTCATCTACTTTTGTGAAGCTCCATGTCTTTGTGCCTCTAGCTCATCCCTGATGCTTAATCTGCCCAGGAATCTGAGATTCAGAGAAATTAGGATGGTGCAGTGCATACTCAAGGGTGGATTTTAAATCTCCCAAAGACGTGTATGTTGAAGGTTTGGTCTTCAGGGAGGTGCTATTTTGAGGGAGGAAACCATGTCCTGGTGTAAATATGCACAACTATAAGTTAGCTGTGTAATTATGTTGGCTCAGATATAGCGTAACTAGAGCCGCTAGTGTCAGGCAAGCTCACTAGAACAAGGCGATCTCAGAAAGGCCTGCCAAACCTCCTGCTCCCCTCCACTGCCCCTCTGCTTATATAATTATGCTTAGATTAATAACTGTTTCCCTAGCAACTACAGTCACCGTTT
The DNA here is from genome assembly GCA_004025085.1 of Thryonomys swinderianus. Lineage (NCBI taxonomy): Eukaryota > Metazoa > Chordata > Mammalia > Rodentia > Thryonomyidae > Thryonomys > Thryonomys swinderianus. The sequence goes on from PVIC010014058.1 coordinate 22,011, forward strand.
TTCCTTCCATAGAAACATAAAGATATAGAAATGATTGTAAACTTCCGTTTGGCGCTTTTGAGGCGTTTACATACCTTAACACTACTGGTAAAAAAGCTGATTTGCTAATTTTCTGTGTAGTCGGTGGTCTGTCTGGGGACCCTCCACTGGTCACACTTCAGTTTAAAAGGTGGTTTTAGCTAGCAGGAGGCCCTTTGTTTACTGGGAGCCTAAAGGACCTCTGCCCCCTGCTCTGCCACACTCTCCCAGGACATGTTGCCTTGCCACAGGCCCGGAACAACGGGCTAACTGGGCATAGATTGGGACTTCCCAAACTGTGAACTCAAGTAAACCTCTTTGTTAAGTGGGTTAGCTCAAGTTTTTTTCCAAGATGAGAAAAAGCTGGGCAACGCAGCATGTCAGGTATTTATCCAGTACCCCTATCTGCCGCCCACCTGGGATGCCCAGCTATGCACACAGGGAGAGGCTGTCTCTTACTTCTTAAGCAGAGCCATAAAGGAACAGCTGGTACTTGGAGCTACCATGCTCTGATGATGCTCCTACTGGCTGAATCTCAGACTTTTCTCTGTCCCCTTCTTGTCAGAACCTGGCCACTTAGTCTTTCTCTCTCCTCTATGATCAACCTGAAATTTCTATCCCCAGAGATCGAAAACTGGACCCTTAATTCTCTGCCTAAAACTCTAGTTGATCATTTCTGAAGACCTTCAAAAAGACAAGTCACCATTATCAATCCTTTCAACTACCATCCCTGTGTTTTCTCTACTGTATCAGGCTCACTACTGTCTGATGCTGTTACGGTAGTTGCTTGCAGTTTCTTCCATCAAGTCTGACTTTTTTGCTATTTGAACTTGAACTCAGATATTACAATTTAAATATAATTTAAATACCCAAGCCACATTTTTATCATTATTCTCACACATTTTATTCCTAGCATTCATCAGTATCTGAAATCATTGTTATTTTCTTTACATGCTTTTTATAGTATTTTGTTTCAGATGAGTGCACACCTTGTTTCTCTTATCCCTAAGTTCCCAACCACCTAGGAATAGCAATGAAACAATCCATAGTTGCTGAATGAATGAACAAATTAACAAATCGGTCATGATTGGTTTTATGCCTGTAGCTCTGTCTGATGTTGCATACACTGAGACAGAGACCACACCACTTCTATAAGTGAGATACATTTCCCAGATATAACGCAGCTTAATACACTTTGAAAAAATTCCACTGTTCATCTAAAAATGTTGGTGCAATTCAAGATTATATAGAAACACCCCATTGTAGCATTTTTTATAATAGTAAAAAGCAGGGGCTGATAAATATCATGCTGAACAGTAACACAATAGTTAAATAAATTAGTATTTTGCATTCTAATATTATGGAGCCCTTAACTGACACATAACTAGACTTTGTTCCTACTACAAAATTCAACTTTGAAACTTGGCAAATAAAGGCATATGAAATATAATCTTAACTTGATAAATAAATTCCCTCCTCATTTTTAAATCTAAAAGGTTAACAGTAGATGGTAGATTTATTATTGGTTTTTAAAATTGCATATTTCCTTTGCGTCTTGAGTTTTTAATTTAGGGCATGTTTGTTTTGCAACTTATCAATTTGATTATTAATTTCAGTTCAATTTCACTTACTTATCCCTTGGAATTTTGTCAGGCCTTGAAGAAATCATACTGATTTATGTTAGAAAAATCATTTTTCCATGGAAGAGAATCCATCTTGACTTCAAGAGGCTGCTGACACTCTTCCTATGGAAACCACCCCAGACACATATGGCACAGAGATCCTGCTTGCCAGTACTGGTGCCTGCAGAACCCAGAACAGATATGGTCAGGAGGAAAAGGTATGGAATAAAGGGGATTTGCAATCTCAAATGTGATTTTAGAATCTGTCAAATAAAACACTTGTAAAGAATTTGGACTGAGCAAGAAACACATTTGAATTTGCTGTAAAGCTTAGCTAAACACTGAAAAGTCAAAATGAAAAGTAATGATAACCCTTAAGAGTTAAACCAACTAATTTACATACACAACATGCTTTGAATTACACCACAAAAGGAGTAAAGCTGTTACACAGAATTTTTAAAACCAGTGCTGCCCAAATGAAACAGAACTATCTTTTAAATGCTGAGGACTTTCCACAAATTGTTTAGATGGTTTCCATCTGGATTGTCTCATTTAAGGCACATTTGAGGATGGCTGTTGCCTGCATTTAGAGGGATAATTCTTGTAAACCTTGATTATGGTTCAAAGACAATGTCCTCAGGCAGAAAAATAGAGACTATAAATGTTTTTTTCGCATCCTGGTTTAAACTCTGCCACATTGGGGTCAGTTATATAATGGCAAACAAGCTAGATAATCAAGAACACTTGGGTTGATAACTCTAATCTTCATTCTAGGAAGTTATTTTACATTTCTGTTTCTCAGTTTCTTTATTTGTAGAATGGGAAAATAAATTCAACCATTTGAAAAAATTGTGGGAAAAATCAAACATCATGACACACTGTAAAGTATCCAAAAAGTGTGAGCTAGGTTGTTATTGCCAGAAAACTGAACTCCGAGTTATCTACCATTACAGCAGTCAGTGTGACTTATGAGATTTTATTGGTGATATTACTTCACATGATATCTTATAATAGATTGCTCTATAAAACACTTTTTGTAGCCTTGTAAAGAATTTTGCAACATGTCATGTTTCTTCAAATGCTGCCCTTGTTTGAAAACAGGTCAGTGGTCTGCCCACTCCTACCCATTTACTGAGTGGAAAGCTTACAGGTGGTTCAACAAAAGTGGATGACTGAAATCACTGAAATAGGGTGAGATTTCTTACTCTCTGAGCCTTAGTGTCTTTACAAGGAGAGATTCAGCCATGAAAACTGGGTAACATGTGAGCAGATTAGGAATGAATATAACCTTGTGATATTTTTATCTACTTCAATTTATTTAACACATCCCCAGGAAGCGGTGGCATTAAGGCAGAGAAGTGCCCAAATAATAAAATTAATAACATTTTAATTTGCTACTTCTTTTTTTGCAAACTACAGGCTATTTGAACAATAAGACCAAGGCTAAATTTCAGTCTCAAGAGTTCTGTCAAATTTAAAAAAAATTATAATTATAATAAGGTATGCCAAGAAAACTTTTAACTAATAGCACTGGCAACAAAATTTCTAAGCATTTTCCTTAAAAAAAACACTACTTCTTCTCAATTAGGTACAACCAATCAACACTTACATACATGGGCCTAATTATTAATATCATTGTATTTCCTCCTACGTAAACTTATATAACTGTGTTTCTAAGTTTTAAAATACCATATGGGATGTTTGAAGTGTGAAGCTGCCAACTTTCAATGAATGCCTCTGAGCAGCCAGGGAGTAAGGAAGCTGGGACAAGTGGAAGGACATGTCAGGCTTAACTCTACACCAATCTGACTGTTTATTTTCTCAGCAGTACATTTTTCAGAACCCTGATTTCCTAATATATCTCATCTTCTCCAATCACTGTCAAGTTTCTCAGACTCTGGATTCTCTGGGATGCAAAAGAAAGCAAAGGAGGCATTGTATAAAGTATAGTTAGTAATCTGTAAGTAGAGATAAGGTATATTAGGTTGAAGAGCCAGAGGGATAGATGAGGCTAAAAGATGGTCCAAGAAACAAGTCAGGGGCAATGAAAGGTCACCAATAATTCTTCTCTACGTTTTTCTGGTGTAGTTTATAATTTGTGAAGCTCAAACTTACAGGTAGTTTTTTGAAAGAGGGAATACATGATGAAGTAGAAATACACCAAAAGCCTTTTCTCTTTCTCTGCACGCGTGTGTGTGGAACAGATAGCTGAGCATGTGTGTGCATTACTTTCAATCTATGTAAATATCTGTCTATATTAATCGATCTGGCTAGTCTTTCCTTCAACTAATCCTATGCACTAAGCTTATTTTTTCTGAAATGAACATGATATACAATTTCCATAACATTTAAGGAATATAGAACTTAATGTGTTACCATTTATATTTAAATAATCCACTGGGAGACATTTAATCGAGAAGAACCAAACAGAGACCAAATATAAATTTTAACTTCAGGTTGGAAAACTTCAGGTTATTTTAATGAAACCATGGGTGAATTATACTAATCCCACAAAAGCTCTTGAAACGTACTCTTTTATTTTTCAGTAATTACTGTTACATGTCTGGTAAAAATGATTAAATGGCTGAGTTGGTTTATTCCTACTGTGAGGCATCTTCCGAATTGCCCTGTGCTATGTCAGGAGAACTTAACTGTGCAATTTCAATCTCGCTGTTCACCTCTGGTCCTGCCAGTAGGATGTGCCGTGTGAGAGAATAAACACAGGAGGACTTGGCTCGAACAAAGCTAGTTCACCTCGGGAGACAGGCTGGTGCCTGTGGAGCAAGGATGTTCTCTGAAAGGATTCTCACAATCCAGGGTAGACCCATGAATGCGGGTTTGGGGCTGGGGGCAAGTGAGTGCGACAGCAGCCCCTCGCCTGCACCGACAGAGCTGAATAAAGTCCTTCCAGGTTTCCGCCTAGAGTTCCAGTTCCCCGGAAGCTACCTGGAGCGAGTGATACAAGGGTTGGAAGAACCGCTTTATCTGTGTAGTGTGCAATGCCTTGCATTTACTGTTGGGTAGACAAATCATGAATGAAGATGGTGTTTTTCTTGTAGTTAAGGTACAAGTATGTTTTAGATTTAGTTTCTGTAAAATTATAAAAGCTAGAAAATTTTTCTTAGAATGAAAATAAGTCCTTAGCATCAAGCAAACTTCCTCATTCACAGTTGAAACTCTGCACTACTGTTTTAATATGAATACTAGAACAAACTGGAATAGGATAGCGTACCTCTCTCTACCATATAAAGGACCTTCTTAAAGGGGAATTTAATTTTCTTTAATACATGACAGTCACTGATAATTTTTAACTGCCTCATTAATCAACATGGTAGGTATGACTATTGTCATGTTAGGAGGAATAAAATGAAGTCCCATGCTTCTGCAGTGGTGGAGGTAAGATAGTGTTTGAACTTGGGTTCACTTGAGTCCTAAATTCAAAACCATAACTCTTTCCCTCTTTGCAAGAACTAAGTCTCCCAATTTGGCCAGGCTACAAGGCTAAAAAAAATTCATTCACAAAGTTACTACATTACAATCCAGTGGCAAAAGCAGGCTTTTAAAGAAATATATTAATAAAGTAGACGGATAAATGTCCAGGGGAGCACGGCAGAGGGAATGATTAATTCTGACTGCAGGAGATAAGATACTTTTCACTGGGGGAATATTTTGCACATTTTTATGATGTCTACATTGGGGAGCAATTGATTCATTTATCTCCACGAAGTGATATCCAGGGAGGCATTTTTTGGCTTTGATTTACCTCTCTTAAGGTAAAGATATTCAATAACCATCCATAAATATGTTTTAATAGACAGAAAGTGCTGCTTCTAGAAAAAGCGTCATATTTCTAACAGCTGTTGCTGGATCACCATGAGCATGCTTGCGCCTCATGGAGGACGTGATGCATCTGGCTATAGCAATTGCTGTGGCTGGTTCACCTGAAATTGTATATGCCAAATACTGTAAAGGAGACTCTTTGAATTTATGCAGCCTCCTTTTTCTAACTATGGCAACTTTCTGGAATCTCTTTTTTGAAATGTGCATGAGGCTTTTATTAACTTTGCAATCTGGAAGATCTGTAGTGAGAATCTAAGAAAATCTGAGTGGAAGCACTTTATGTACAAAGCAAACTGTCAGGAATGGGTGGTAAGGAAGGACAGACATTTCTGAACAAAGAATGCATCCTTCGGTTGACTTTGCTCAACTGTGGCGGGACTCTGCATGGGGCCCGATGAAAGCAGAACTCCTTCAGCTGTGGCCTTTACAGAAGCTGTCCACCCTGTCACCTTTGGTTCAAAGACTGAAGTATTTTTCTAACTATTGAAGAATGAATCAAAGCAAATCCCATTTAATTTTGTGTGAAAATAAGAGATTACATATGTCAGAGGAAGTTTAAGAATGACACACCATCCATAAACTGCTCATTGGGGGTAATTTTCAACTCCTATTCTCACTATTTCAAGCTACTGAAGAATGAATCCCACCAGGAATGGGGCAGGTGGAGAGGCAGAGGAACTGAGCACCTAAGAGCCACTCCAAGCAAGAGCAAGGACCTACGACCCTGAAGCTCACAGCGGACAAAAGTCATGCAGGAAGAAACATGAACTATCTACCACCGGCACCAGGTGGGGTGAGACTTGATTCCTGAGGCCCCACCCTCCTCAGCGAGGAAGCAGTGTTACGATCACCACCTTCTTGTGTCCTTCAGAACACACTGCTGTTTATTTTGTGCATCCAAGAAAGATTCACTGAATGTCTGGACTACACCTGGTACCACTGATAATTTTTACCAATTTGACTTGTCATTTTCATCAAGTGCTTTTGTCATTTTCATAAATCCTGATTTAAATGCTCCATAATATAGTCCATCATCCAAAAATGCTAAATGATGCCTCACCGTCCAGGTGGGAGTCTAGAAGAAAAACTCAATAATCTGACTCCCTTGTTGATACTTCTCTGCTCTCCTATCTCTGTCTCTTTTTCACTCTCCAACAATTCCAACACATTTCCTAAGGTTTAAAAGTAAAATCACCTTTATATTAGAATTAAACACATCAGGGTTTAAACATTCACTTCGGAGGGAAGATTTCATTGCCTGAGCTTCACTTCCACTGTCCAGCCAGCAGTGCTAGTAGCTAGCCCTATTCTCTTTCTCATAAAAGGTACCAGTTCACTGGCTATGATTGAGGACACAGCCATTGAAGATTAGCCCACTTTCCAATGCTATTTTGTGAGGAAAAATTTATAGATGTCTATAGAAAGATGCTGAGGCTCATTGTTTTATTTTTATTTCTTGCCTGTTTCAGTAGTTTTATTCTACCCCAACTCCACTATGGCATAGTATCAATAAAAAGCTATGGAAGCTGCTAGTTTTGATTACCATCACAGAACAGTATAGTCACCACTTTCAGAGTATCATTAATCAGTTGATACCTATTATTTTCATCCATCTAATCTATATATCATTTATTAGTGTATTTATTTTCTATTTTCCTGGGTATCACTATATTTTTATCTGACTCTGTTTATAACATAAAAATGAAGGGTATACAAGTAGTAAAATATATTGAATTAAGAAAATATAACATAAACACCAAACTAAGATACAGTGAACTGTCATTTACACTGAACATTTTCTGTATTTACCTGATTTATAGTCATGAGGTCAATCAATACATACATTCTGTTATGCAGAAACAACTGCTAATCAACAGAAGTATGATATTGAGACCAAGGAAATAAATTATTTGTTGTAATTGACAAAGTATTTCAAGAGTTATCTTTATCGGAAATTAATATTAGATAAATCATAGATTATTTCAATCAGTTATTGGTTCTATTTTAGTATATAAGTCAGTGTTGCCCTGCAAGAAGCCTGTGGCAATATTTTAAGATATTTCAAGACAATCTCATGGGTTTTTGGATAAATATGAAATTATTTTCAAACTTCATATCAGCATATGGTCTCCCACCAGAGAAAAGTTTCCTCCTATGTTACCATGAAGACAGCCATTTTATTTTCTAGAATGATAGATCAAACCGTGGACAAAAACCAAAGGTATAATTACATCACTTTCTAACTTATTCCCAACTATTTGGACTAACCTCTCACTTTTTTCCTTATAAATTTGATACTGAAAATGTTCCCATTTAAACATTTAAACTTTAGTTTTTCCAAGTGAATATCCGTTTTTCCCCACATATGTTTACACTTAAGTACAGATAACCTATGATATAAGTATATTGTAAAATTCTAATCACAAGAAAGGGAAAGCTGACTTTTATAAGACTGCTCTGGTATGTGGCCCCGACATTTGTGAAGGAAAACAGCTGAGAATCTCACATCCTCTTTCTGCTTCTTGAAACTGTCAAACTAGGCTTCTTTCTTTTCTTAGTCATCAAATTCTCTTTCTATTAAATATTTTCTCATAAAAGGAGACAGTGTAAAAGTAACACAGCTGCATCTTAAATATAGGTAGTAAAGCTGACCAAGGAAAGCCATTAAAGTCGAAATGTAAATGGTCATTCAACACATAAAATGTACTTGCTTTCAGTAACTGACTGTAATGCCTTCTACATTTTCTTATACAATAGGTCTTTAACCACATCATTCTCACTGATAAAATTCAGCGAGTCTAGTTCGAGACCCTAGAAAGCAAATTGATGTCAAAATATATTATGTCACTTTGCTTGAAATAGAATGCTTAGCTGACACATTTAGCATTGTTAATGTCAGTGTAGGCCAACCTGGGAAAGGGTAAAATGCTCTAAAGCCTCATGGTGCTGAAAGTCACAACCTGCCATTCTTTCACCAAGATCAAGGTGCGTATAAATGTTACACACATAAATGTTTCTCTGTTGTGTTTCAGGTTGATCTTCTTAGTTTATTGTTGTCCTCCAATGTGCTTCAGGGTTTAGTCAGTTACTTGTAGCTGAGTATTTTATTCAAACAGTAAGACTATTCATTTTTAAAACAGAAGAGAAGGAATAAGAAGACAGTGGCTGACACTGAGACTTCTCTCGTTGCTGGCCAGATACCTGCTGTCTGTTAAGTCCGTTCTCCTGGCCTGCCATTCCCATGGGAGTTACACAGGCATTTCCTTAGAAAAAGTTCACAGAAGCAAAGCATTCACCCTTGGCCTCCTCTACCTTTCACCCTTCCCAGGTACTTTGTCTAATAAGATTTTGCATAAGTCTTGAAACTTCTGATAGTGGGTTTACATAGCGTATTCATTACTGGGTCTAAAGTCAGCTACTGAACTGATACTTAATCCTATTAAGAAAAAAAATGATGATAAAAAGGAAATCCTTTGTAAAACTCAGCATGAAACAGACCCCAGCATTAGCTGTTAGCTTGTGATAATGTGCTTTGGATAATGTTTCAGTAAAGGTCTTGTACAGAATTGGGTCCTTAGCCCTCTCAGTAATCTTTAGAATAATTTGTATGAGTGTATGACAGGATAGCTTTCAAAAGGCAACTGTAAATCTCAGGGGTGCCTTTGCGGCCAGTGACAGCTGCAGAATGGAAATGGATGAGGGCAAGGAATGCAAATACGAAGCAGTCTGCACAACTCCTGGCCCAGCTGAACGGAGCTAATGGTGGTTGGCGCTGCTCTGCCACGGTAAAGCCACTTACCTTGCAAACTGTAGATCTCACCCACACTGTTCTGACGCGTGATGTGGTGCCAGTACGCACTGCGAGGAAGAGAGATGGATTTGGATAATGTCATTGGTTCAGTCAAGCTTGTCTGAAGCTAAAAAGAAAGAAAAAATTATGTCTTAGGCTTATTTAAAATATTACATTAAACTCTGCTGTTTCAAATAGGGCTGAATGTATTTTAAAGGGTAATTATACTCAAAGATATATGAAATGGACATTTTTAAACAATCTAACCCATTAACTAAAAAGTATATGTGCTTTAATAAAACAGAATATAACTCAGCCATAAAGAATGATAAATTAGAGACATTTATAGCTAAATGGATGCACCTTGAAGCCATTCTCATAAGTGAAATAAATAGGACACATGTGTGTAAATACCTTATTGTTTCTCTAGTGTGAGAAACTGAAAGTGTAAATGAGGTCCAAATTGCATGATAGGTGTTGTGAAATAGGAAGAAAATCTTCAAAAGGGGAACTGGGGGAGGGAAAGGAAGAGGAAATAACAGAAAAACGCAGAAACAAAGCTTATGTATGGGGGGATGGGGGATTGAAGGGAAGGCAGAGGAATGGGAAAAAATAAGAATCGAGATACATTATGTACAAGTACAAATTGTCAATAAGGAATGTGATCATAAGGTATTCCTAAAATGCACCAATCAACCCAGTGAAGGAAATAAAGGGAACAAGGTAATACAACAGCTTCCAAGGAAAACTGCAAAGCCATTTAGCTAATGAGCAATTCTGTCATCGTCCAAGACACTTGTATTCTGTAGACAAGTTTCTTTGCATTCCTATGGACAAAGGTCTTCTGCATTTCTCTGCTTTCAACAGTTTACAGAATGGTAAAATTGATACAAAGTAGGCGCCAGTGTCTTGGGAATCAGATATTCTAGAATAAGACACCCTTTAGTCTTTCTTAACCACTTCAGTCTCTTCTGGAAACCTCCTCCAACTTTTGAAATGGTTGTTTTTTTCTCAAATACATTTTTCCTTGCCTCTTTGGAGGGTATTGTGTATATTAAATGAGTATTTTTTCCCTGAGAAAAATCTGTGACATACGAATGATGCATTTTCTAATTTGAAATGTACATTTCAGGGTTAATTGAAGAGATCCACACTGTATCACATTATTTTCTCAGGGTATGACTAATTAAAAGATTAATTTATATAGGATTTTTAAGAAAAATGATTTTAATTGATCCATATCAGGTTTTAAAACACACAGAGTTGGTTTTATTTGATCTGTATATGCATTATTTTCTTTCTCTCTCTCTCTTCTTTTTTTGAGACGGGGTCTCTCTTTGTAGTTTGGGCTGGTCCTGAGCTCACTATGTAGCCCAGGCAAGCTGGGAACTCAGAAATCTTCCTGCCTCTGCCTCCCAAGTGCTGGGATTACAGGCATGAGCCACCACGCCCAGCCTTTATACACATTTTTTTGATACAACATGAGCAAACAAAGAGTTTTTGACAGAAATGTGAATCTCTCATGAATGAAATTTCACCCTTCTTTAACACTCGACTCTTGGCCAAGTGGGGTGGTGAAGACTGATCCTATCTGCCACCTACTTCAGAATGTCTACAGCCCCTTCAGTTCCTCACAGCCTCTGACGTGGCCTACAGTTCTGCCCCTTCTACTTTTCACAGAAGTCCGAGGTCAGGAACACGCTTGATATACTGTAACAGGTCTTTTAAATCCACATAAAACTAAGAGGGTTTCACATTTTAATAGATGGCCTATTCAGACTTTGAACAAATTTAATTACTTTTACTTTTTCTAGTAACAAGATGTTTTCATAACCAAACTGCCACACAGCCAATTTCAGTAGCATACTATTAAAATTTCAGTTTTTGTTTTATTTTGCCTTTTGTTTGTTCTTTCTTTTTTTTGTTTGTTTGTTTATTTTTGAGACAGGGTCTGGCTTTGTAGCTCAGGCTGACCCTGAGCTCACTATGTGGTCCAGGCAAGCCTTGAATTCAACAATCCTCCTGCCTCTACCTCCTGAGTGATGGGATTATAGAAATTAGCCACCACGCGTGGCAGTGTGGTGTGTGGCACTGATTGCTGGTGGGCGTGAGTCACCACACCTGGTATTGTTGTATGTGATTCCTGGGGATTGAACCCTGGACCTTGTGCTTGCTAGGCAGGCACCGGAACCACTGAGCTAAATCTCTGGCCCTCTGTTTTTTTTTTTTTTTTTAAAGAAAACTGTCCCCCTAAACAATAATTCAACCAATTTTTATACTTCTTAAAATTTGGTACATTTCAAAATTAACAAAAATAGGTGTCCTATCCACCTCTTGTTGAGTATATGTGTGTGGGGGGGGGAGAAAGAGGAAGAGAGAGAGGGAGAGAGGTGAAGACAGACGCCTGGATTGGAGTAGAACAGAGGTTTCAGAATCTTTGAGATCGTGGTTTACAAAGCACATTTCTGATTTGTTCCTTAGCCAAAGCTTTGGAGAACATCTGAGCACCTGGTTACCCATGTTAAGAACATATTCAGTATCCCCATATAGACTGATTTGTCATACACTACTGTGTGAGAACAGAAACAAGGCTCCCTTGGAAAGTTGTTACTGGGAGAGAAGATCTTTCCTAGGGAAGTGAATTTCCCATATGAGGCATAAACTTAATTAAACACCTACATTTAATTTGGGCCAGCAGTGCCCATTAATGCCATTAGTTAATTTGTGAAATGAACCTCATATTAATCATAGTTCTGTTTTCTGTCTAATCTTTATTCTTTTAAAATCTACGATAATTTGTTTACATGCAAAACATTTTTCAAAATGTATCAAAGTGATTTTCCTTCTATTTTTTTTTCCTTCTGAAATGGTCAGTCATGGAAGCAAAATTAACATATTTTATTCTGAAACCACTAAAGAATAATTCTCTCTATATCATTTCTGTCTAAATCATCCCATTTCAAGTTTCTCTAGTTCTTCTCTTCATTGCTGTCAAGCCCTAGCACAATATTCTTTTACTTCATTTGTTTTTCACAAAAAAGGAGAAATTTGTGTTTAAGACTTGATTGTGAATTTCTGTGGAATCTTTACAGATTTTATCCACCATGTCTCAGATGTCTAAGTGTTTTTTTTTCAACATTAGGGATCTACTTGGCATTTGTATCTTTGTTTTAAGAACAGCCAAGCACTGGACTGCGTCCCCGAACATATTCTGTGTTGGAGCCCAAACTATCAGGGCAAATCTAAGAGATAAGTCCTGAAAAAGTTCATTAAGTGTAGGCAAATTTTCAAGATTGGGACCTTCATTCAACAAGATGGTGTCCTTATCAGAAGAGAAAGGGTCACTAGGGATTAATATGCACATAGAAAACACAACAAGAAGATGGATCCCAGTAAGCAAGGAGGAACCAACCCTACCACAACAATGATTTTGAATTTTTAATCTCTAGAATTGTGAGATAATACATTGCTGTTGATCAAACCATATAGACTGTGGCATTTAATTTTGATAGCTTTAGCAAAATAACACAACTACTTTGTGTCATGAACAGTCTGACAAAATCTACCTGATTTGTTCAATAGTTTTTTAAATTTTGTTAGGCTATATACTATAAATTGGTTTTTTTGTTTGCCATGATGACAAAGTCAATGTAAGAATATTTTAAGCACTTTTATTGAATACTTTGTTGGTTCTAATTTTAAATTACTCATGGGTTGGGGATTTAGCTCAGTAGCTCCAGTGCCTGCCTCACAACCATAAGGTCCTGAATTTGATTTCCAATAACAACAATAACCACAAATTCATCATAAAACTTCCTTTGGTGAGAGTATTCAAGAGGACATAGAAAAAAATCATCCTTAACTATCTTATATTATAATAAATTTTCAAGTGTTCACACTAAAAAAAAAACGTGTAAAGAGCTATAGTAATTTTTTTCTATTTTCACATGCAAGAGAAATCATGCAATATTTTAGCTTATAAAGTGCTATAGTAATTTCTTAGTTGAAAGAAAAATGGAATAACTTGAGCTGGAAAATATTTAGGATCGCTGTAGTAAAGTTTTAAAAACATAGAGGGCATTTTGTATTTATAGTAAAATAAATACCTATATTTGTATTTATATATCTGTGTCTCTATCTCTGTGGTGCATCCATATATATGAAAAATCATACTGTGAGACCCCCTTCTAATTACAGTGTTTTAAGAAATCAGACAAGTCTTCTCTCCCAGGGTCTGGTGTGATGGGTGACATTAGCCCCTGGAAAATTCTCCAAGGAAATGTGCAAACTGTGCAGTGCCTCGGACTAGATCTCCCTCCCTGTTTTACTGTGGACACTTTCACACAGGTGACACACTCAGCTGTTTCTCCTTTTGCATGGACAGGGTCAGGTTTTTAAAATGCTGCTTGAGCATTCATGAAGAAACCAACTAGATAGAGAAGCAGTTATTTAGCTCTTGAAACACATGCCAAGGCTTTTTGCAATCTTCCGCCCTAACTGTCTTTTGGTTCCCTTCCTTTGAAATGATGTTTATTTCCTTGAGATACTAAGCAGTGAATCGGAAGTTGCTTTTTAGCCTGTGGGAAGGGAGAGACAACAGCTCAACCAAGGGCAGAGTTAAAACATTTGTGTTCTGCCTGGGAGTTGTGAGAGCTGTCTCCTAAGAAGACAGACAAAGAGTGTGACTTAGCTCCAAAATGTGCCCTGTGGGAATACAATTAATACCTGTATTTGAGCATCACACAGGTAATGGTTGTGGTGTCTTCATTTTGCTGATAATGGAGATCCAAAAGAAAAGAAACATTTATATGACTCTCAAAGACAAGCTTTTTGTTCTCTTCATTTTGGCAGCAAATACACAAGTGCACGTACTTGTAAACATCTGAGGGCAAGAGATGATACTAAAGAAATGCTTCACTGCCGGGCATGGTGGCTCAAGCCTGTAATCCCAGCACTCGGGAGGCAGAGACAGGATTGCTGAGTTTGAGGCTTGCCTGGGCTATGTAGTAAGCTCAGGGCCAGCCTTAACTACAAAGCGAGACCCTGTCTCAAAAAAAAAAAAATGCTTCACTACTATTTCCTATCAAATCACCCTCTTTCCTAAATTTTAGGAAGCTTGTTTGAATGTATCTTGCTGAAAGAGTAGTTGTCAGGAACCATTTCTTTGGGGTTCTCTCATGGCTTTGCATTACTTGTGACAACTTTTGTTTTTTTATTATCTTTTCAGGTACATCTGTATTGAAAACATTAAAAGTCCTCTGTATTGATCTTTCCCAGGAAAAAGGAGCTCCCTCCCCAGCATATAGCAGTTGGACAATTCGGCCCTAGCCTCAAGGGACCTCAGCGGCCAGGAGGAAGCAAGGGGGGCCTGGAAAGTACTGGGATTTTTAAGAAGGAAAAGCTACCATCACTTTTTTGAAAAAAAAAACAAAACAAAAAAAAAAAAACTTTTGGATTAACTTATCTGCCTTTTGCACTTTGGTGATTTGAAACTTTCCTTCTGTAATGGATGTTAATGGTAATTTATATTAATCTTTATGAAATTCATTTCCTCAACGACTTCAACTTTTCCTCTGTATCACGGCAGTGCTTGCCTAGCAGCTTAACAAAAAAATGTTAGCATTTGAGACACAAATGTATATAATTTGGAGAGAAGACATTTAGCATC
>PVIC010014059.1:0-37588 GCA_004025085.1 Thryonomys swinderianus
CATGCAGGTTTGTTAAGCACAGGGACCAAAGTTGGGGCTCAGTCAAGAGGAAGGCTTAGAGAACAAAAAGTAGACTAAAATTTAGTCAAGAAGACACTGACAGGGATTAATTTTATATCAATGATTGGACTAAGGGAAGTCCAATAAAGCACTACATCTGGTCATATCCATGGAGGAAGATTTGTATTTAAATCAATCTACAGAGTATCTACTTTTACCAACATTGGCAAGTATCGTCTCATTAATTGGAGGCCCAAACAGAACAAAACAGCAAAGCAAGGATGCATCATCCTTCACTTCCTCTCTGATCTGGGACCTCTGCCTTCAGCAATTCTTCTCAGGCCTTTGCCTTCAGACTGGGAGTTACCCCGTCAGCTCCCCTGTTATCAAGCCTGCAGCTCTGGCCAGAATCCAGGTCACTGGCAGCTTCCTTGATTCTCCAGTTTGCACACAGCATATCTTGGAAACCTTTTGGCCTCCATGATTTTATGTAGCAATTCACCAATACATTTTCTCCTCTGTGTCTATGCGTGTATCATATGGATTCTGTTTTTCTGAGAATCCCTGTGCATACAGGAGTCTGTATCAGTCACTCCTCCTGATCAAGGACGGAAGAGAACTTGTTTTTTTGAACAATGTAAGTACAAATCTCCTTTAGCTGCCTTTGTTTCCTTAAATAACAGCTTTACCATCTGCTGAGATGTGTTAGTAGGTAGTCAGCCAAGGCAGTGTCTTGATGTTGGCTGAAGCACCAGTCACCACACCACATACACTCTCGTCACAAAGATTCCCCCTTGTTCAGCTACAACTCCTGGGCTTTAAGATATGAGATAATTTAAAAACCTTTAAAGGATTTTGTCAGTCAGTTTGGTTCCCAGTCACTCCAAGTCAAGAGAGTAAAAAAAAAAAAATACAAATCCTAGTTTAGAGAAGCTGGATACTAAAATTGATATAACTGGAATTGAGAATTTGGTAAGAATTGGCAAAATATACAAGCTGGCAGCAAACAGAACAGCTCACAGATAGGTAACAAAAGCCTCGAAGACTATGCATGTAAGTAGAATTCTATGAATCCACAAGGCTATGCTATAGTTTTCCTTTGAAACAGTTTTTCTCTATAAGTCGCTTCATGTTTTTGCTTTTTGTGTACAAATTAAGTCCAATCTCATTAGATTTGTCTAATTACTTGTACAGATGTAGCAAAACTGGTAATTGATAACAGAGTTCTTTTAGTTTGCTTTGCTAATAGTTTTCATAAGGAATTTCAGATTGGACTTTTAAAAGCCCCTTAAGGCTAGAAATCCAAACCGATAATTTGCTACCAGACTCTAAAGCAGCCCCTTAAGATCTGAGACACTTTCTCTCTTCCTGGGTTTGTAGTCTGTCCCTGTAATCTTGGGTTTTTAGACTTTTGTTGTCTGCAAAGCTGAGAACCCTATAAGTCAGGTACCAAGATGTTGTCTAAGAGAATTTGATTAGTATTCAGCTCCACAAAACCATAAAATCAACTTTTGTTTCTTAAAATTATGAGATCACATCTGATTATATTCATCATTTTCAAATGTGACATTCCAGTCTTAACTATATAAATAACCAATAACCAATAACTAAGATAACTATATAAATATCAATTTTTCCAATTATTCCCTATTACATGAAGGACAGATTTTTATTAAACTTGTGTAAATGAGTATATTGTGTGAAAATAAAAATACACTTTTTTGTATAGATTCAAGAATTTCTAAATTCTAAAAGGGTCAGGAGGGGACAAACATGAATATTCTATTTCTTTTATAAAATTTTAGTTGATTAATTCATAAGTTATAGATAACTAAAATGTAGAAAAGGGACATTATAGCAAGCAAACAATAATACAAATTGACTAGCTTATTCCCGCTTGTTATTTAATACCTTTTATTCATGGCAGATAAAGCAAGATTTTTATCTACTCAAATTAAGGGAGTCACACTTTTTACCAGTATGCGTGGAGGTGACTTTTAGGATTTTCCAGTTGTCTTGGTAGTTAATCTTAAAGAATCTGTGGACTAAATTCTAGGTGAGAGACTGAGGACATCAAACTATCTGATGTAGTCAAATCCTGTCTGAGTGGATAAAGTGTCTAGTCTGTTTCCTGTAGCCCCTTTTCTCCTCTTCTCAGTCTCAAGAGGTTGTTTTCAGGTTTATCTGATTCTCTCTGAACACCTGGTAGTTGAAGACAGCTCAAGTTCTAGCAAACATAGCGACTGAGGGGCTGAAGTAGGAAGGGGAAAGCCTGGCAGAAGTGAACAGAGGGATAGAGGAGAGTAAGGAACTGAAGGGGATATTGAAGACTTTCAGAGCAAAGAAAGGGAAAACCGAAATTGGTGAAAGGGGGAGGGAGGGGAGACTTCTTAGAAGTGATCTTAAGGTGCCCAAGGCTGCTATTGAAGTTCCAAATTATCCTTAATGAAGTCATGGCAACAAGAAAGGAAGGAGGTAGCAACATAATGATGGAGTGTGTCATTAGCAGGAGTTCCAGGAGGAGGTGAGGATTCTCGTTGATGTGAAATGCTGGTGTCCTCATCTAATTAGTACCTTAGAAACTGGCCAGGGAATCTAACACAGCCTCTATTTCTGAAGCCCAGGGCCTTCACAGAGAAACACAGGGATCTAAGCTGGTGTTTTCCTTGAGTGGGATTCCAGCTTGGCTTCCTCCTCACAGAAAGATTTCACCCAGAGTCAGGTAAAACAGTTCCAGCCCAGGAGCCTGTTAGTGAATTCTTACTTGAAACAGGAGCCAAGATTTCTGTGTAAGAATTTCTCTAAGCTGGGCTGTATAAGCCAACTTCAGATAACGGATACAAATCTCAGAATCATACTCACAGAGTTTCATGGACTGTCACCTGGAAAGTGGCGGATGTGAGGTTTCTGATCAGTCAGCTAGAGGTAAAGACAATGCCTTCAAGGGCCTGGCTTTGGATCCCGGGTGAGAGATCTGGTGGATCAGTGATAATCCTGATCCTGATTAATGACTCACAACTATTGGAAAAATTAACACTTGCTGACCTGGTGAAGAAAATTCTAAGATTATTGAGCTAGCTGTCCAGATTCACAGTCCTGAGGAGAGACCAAACTCAACACCCAAACAAATGGGGATTCACGTGGTAGGCCTGGGGGATGGAGGGAGGTTATTGGATCAAAATTACTAAGAGGAGCCATGGAGAATTCGCTACACTTACCTAACAGGATGCTTACTGTGGGCAAACACATATCAGGTATAAGGGGCTTCTTTCTGCAGTTCTGTTACCGAATATGAACTATGCAGGTCTGGCAAATGGTGGTAGAAGAGGGAGCAGGGACTGATCCAGGCCTGATCGCCAGAGGACAAGGAGCAGCCCTAGTAAAACTTGATCAAGGAGAGAGTCTTCATCAGTCTCATCAGTACTGGCAAGGTGAAATTTGTCTCAACAGAATTGAAACAGATCTTTTTTTTTTGTACTAGGAATTGAACTCAGGATCAGACAGGCACAGCATCATTGAGCTACATTCTAGGCTTTTCACCAGGATGGATTACAACCTATTTGTATATCTTTTTTGATTCAGACATTTTTTTTTTTGAGACAGGGTCTCACTTTGCAGTTCAGGCTGGCCCTGAGCTCACTATGTAGCCCAGGCAAGCCTCGAACTCAGCAATCCTCTTGTCTCTGCCTTTGATTCAGAAATTTTAAAATGACACCCATATCACCCCTCTCTCTCTCTCTCTGTTTCATTATTAATGACAGGAAGTGTTTTTGTACCACCTTAACTGCATATATAGAAAAAATATGTAGTAAATATAAATATATATTGTAGGAATTTAAATTCTTTACATAGAATATTAAAGGAAAAACCTAGACTGTAAATTCTTGGGAGCACAGAAATCTTTCCCAACATTCACATTCACTGATATGCCCATTCTAATTTATGAAATTCTAAGTTCTGTTCAGAGGCTTAACTTTTTGCATATCCAAGATAGAAACTACCTTGTGATTTTTATATTAAAATTTAGCACAACACAATTATGTATTATATAACATATACAATATTGTATATTGTATATTATACACATATATTATATATATTCTATTATACACATCTGTATAAAATACATCTACTTGTACATTTGAATAATATGAAATAGTTACAAACAGCTCACTAAAGAATATAATAATGGGTACTTTAATATATTAATATAGAAAGCATTGCTCTAAAAGGCAACCTTAATAACTTTTCTAATGTCAAGTTATGAGGTTCTTTTAATCTGCTGTCTAATGGTTTAAGTTAAATAGTATCATGAAGACAGTGTAATTGAGAGTGGACATTAAAAAGGAAATTACTATGAAGTTAGAACAATGGTAAATAGATGAATTGTATATGTAATGATAACTTTTAAAATATTATTAATTTGTCATCTTATGGTAGTTTTGTAGTATTTGCATACACCTTCACAGTGTCCATTTTTCCTTTCATTAAGAAAAAATATTTTCCCATTAAACAAATAGGAGGAGTTGTTACAGCTGCGATCAACACATTTTATTTAGCACAAGCAAAACTTTTAAGACATATAAAGGAAATTAGACTTTGTTCCTGGCCTTTTAGAGAAGTATACACTGATGTAAATAATTCAAGAAAAGTTCACTCTATGTATAAAACTGTAGGCTGCAAAAACTGAAAAGTATATGGAAGTGCAGAAAGGCAGTATAACTGGTGGTTGAAGTAGTGTGAAATTCAAACTCTTATGGAGAAAGTGGAATTCAGCTAGTTCTTAGAAAATGGATATAACATGGATTCAGAGAGGAAAAGAGAATACTCAATTCATCGATGATGAAATAGGAAAAGTCTGCCCTAGAAACTAGCTTGTTTGGAGAAATTGAGAATTATAACTGTTGATCTTTTGCTAGTGTAATGGGACTGTGGAGGTGGAGGTAGGATTGTGGAAAGAAGGGGAAGTAAAAAGAAACTAAGATGTGTCATGTACATGTACTGACTCTCCATAGTGAATGCAATCATCTGAACACAATACTAATACAATTTAAAAATTATTTTAAAAAGGCTTCTACAACAATTCTTTCTCTTTCTTTTTCTTTCTTTCTTTCTTTCTTTCTTCTTTCTTTCTTTCTTTCTTTCTTTCTTTCTTTCTTTCTTTCTTTCTTTCTTTCTTTCTTTCTTTCTTTCTCTTTCTTTCTCTTTCTTTCTTTCTTTCTTTCTTTCTTTCTTTCTTTCTTTCTTTCTTTCTTTCTTTCTTTCTTTCTTTCTTTCTTTCTTTCTTTCTTCCTTCCTTCCTTCCTTCCTTCCTTCCTTCCTTCCTTCCTTTTTTTTTTTTTGAGACAGTCTTGCTTTGTAATTCAGGCTGGCCCTGAGCTCACTATGTATCCCAGGCTGGCCTCAAACTCACAGCAATTCTGCCTCTGCCTCCCGAGTTTTACAGACATGAGCCACCACACCCAGCACTGTGGTATGTGCTACCAAGAATCAAACTCAGGACCTTGCACTAGCCAGGCAGTTGCCGGAACCATTGAGCTAAATCCCCAGCTCCACTATAACAATTTCTTAAGCTAGAAAAAGAGTGTGTTTAGGTGCACTGACTTGGGTTGAGATTTCTTGTGGCTGAAATTAAAAGAGGCAGATGTGACTTGTGATTGTAAAGTGTGCAATCGAGGGGTATATGAAAAAAAAATGACACCAAGCACTAAAACACATGAAACTAACAAGGACCAGCTGGGACAACCATTTCAAAAGTAAAAGTAAGGGACTATAAGGAAAAGTTGAAAAGAGCAGGTTTAGATTAACATACCATAGAATCTGGAGAATTCCTAAAGTGCTCCTGTAAATCATCAGGGATGCATTTAGAGACATACTTCTGGATTCAACCATAAGAGAAGGAGTTATTAGGGATACCCGAAAGATTTCAACACAGATTTTCAACTCCACTTGATGGAAACAAGATTATTAAGAACTATCCATTTTAGGCTGAGGACAGTCATGAAGCTTCCTCTGGAATCACTGATGATCTCCTGAAAGTATGGGTACAAGTAACTGATGAAAAAAATTTAGAAACTCTACTTAGGAAGTTATTAATATATCTTAAAATAAGTGATGATAAAGAAAATTTGAAATAGGAATAGAAAAAGATATGAGGTATTGAGAAAGAAAAATAATTCAGATTTCATAATTCTTCATCTTCTAAGAGTGAGTTCCAGAAAGATAAATGAGTCAAAGACAGTATTAAGGCCCTAAGAATCAGGTGAGGAAAAGAATCCTCCAGGGAAGGAATATGAAGATTAAATTATTTTCAAGTAGTGAGTATTTGAAGTTTGAAGGTAAAGTCATTTATTGAAATTAGTCAGTGAAGAATATGTGGCCAACTAAATTACTTAAGGCTTACTATTTTATAGTGTTAAAAATTCTGTACATATAGCATCTGTCAATTCATAGATGATAGGTTTCATGTTGCCTTTATGTTTTGAAAGCTAATGACAATACTTTGCATATGAGTCACCATGAATCTGTGAAACTTGACTGTAATGGTCTTGAGCTGATTTCGCAGGGGCAAATATTTCACTTTTGTAATATTCTTGGAGTTAACTACTAGAATGGAAACAATTGTCTTAATACCAAAGTTCACCAGCCACTGAGATTTCTTCAGATTATAAACTAGTTGTGATTCATCCCATGTTTAGAGCTTTATAGAGTTGAAAGAGGAAAAGACACTAGGAAAAGAGACAGTAAGGCAGTTGCCAAAGAGGTAGCATCTAGGAGGAAAGCCAATATCATAAGACTTAAGAACATGCTTCTTAAACTTTAATGTGCACATGAATCTCTTGGGAGATTTTGTTGAAATGCAGACTGATTCATTTCTGCAGAGAGGCCCAGCTTTCTGTGTTTCTAACACTCTTCCAGAAGATGCTAAAGTTGCCAATTTCTGGACCATATTTTGGGTAGCAAGGTGCTAGAAATCAAATGAGAACAGTTTTACAAAAAACTTCTTGTGCTTCATTCTTTCAATTTGCCTTTTTGGATTCACTCTCTGTTTATTTCTCCTGGCAATGTCCCCAAGCAGCTGAACTTTACAGACCACAGGACTGGGATTCTTTGCTTTGTTTTCCTGAAGGTTTTTGGTTATTATGGAAAGAGTATCAACTGAAATTGAAAGGAGGGAATGTGATTGAAATCTGGATTTTGTACCTTCACTTTTTCTACAACACATATATTCTGGAAATCACTGCACTCTGCAAAAAACATGCAATCAATGCCACAAACTATTGGAAAATGGTAGCAGGAATACAGTATTCAGCTGTTGTGACACACACAGAGAGAGAGAGACACACACACACACACACATACACACACACTTAGATGGGGCCCTGATAGAACTGTAGCACAGAGCTACATATAGTAAATGGCTAAGATGAGAATTAAAATGTGTCATGTACTGATACAACTTCTCAATGTTGACTGTGATCATAATGTATATTTAAAATGTACCAATAAAATCACTTTAAAAAACATTTTGTAGAGGTATATTATGTGCACTGACCAGTTTGGCAAAATGAAACTAGTTAATCTCTACTAATGAAAATGTGGTCATGAATTAGGGGATTATAAAGCTGTAGAAAGAACGCTATCTGATATCAGAAAGAAAATTGTAGCACCAGGTGTGAGTGAATGTGGTTCATAACACACACCATGCACTGAGATACTCATAGATATTTGAGTAAATAGATTTCTGTTCTACCTTTTCCTACCGTTTATGTCACCTATACAGTTTCCTCCATCTACTTACTATTTCTCACAGATGCGATTGTGTAAAAAAAGTGTCAATTTTGGTGATGCTCAAATTGTTCTATATGATTCACATTGCCACAAATTTGCATTTTTGGAAGTCAGAGTTGCTTCAGGTTGATACAGATTGTCCCCACTTCTCTCTGAGATGTGGCTCTTACAGATCTGCTCTCTTACACATTCAAAATTACTCTGAGATTCCTATTACTGCCATTTACCCTATGCCATTCGATATAGGGTGATACCAGCTTCCTAGTTTTAACTTGGGTAATTTTCAAGTCTCATTATTGTTTGATTTAACCTTGCCCTCGTCTTTGGAAATAGTTCCTTTAATGCATGCCTATTACTTACTGGTGCTTTCTGAATTTTCCTCATGGATCCTTCCTGTCCTGACCAGTGTTCAGATGATTAGCATCATGATGAGGGTCAAATAGGGTGAGGGTGTGATCTACACATATGGATTTAGTTATTGTTAGTGTGTACTATTAGGTGGGATAAAATTTGCTTCTCAACATAATAGGTATCCAGATCCTTAATAAGGAAAGTTAGATCACGTAATTATTTTTCTCAAAACCTCATGGAGGCTTCTTTTTAGAGAAAAGCAAGTGTCCTTTCAATTCTTCAGATAGCTTAGTTTCCTGCTACATCTCTGAACACATTGCTCTCGGTACAAGTGCTTCATTTAGCCCCCTTTGTTTAACAACATGACTTACTTGTGGTTCTAGAATGTTCTGGGTAGGCTTCTGTCCTCAGCACTGGCTTTTCTCTTCATTTAGATCCTCTTCACAAAGATATTTGCAATGGCTCCTATGCAAATTTTATTTAAATATTACTCATTCAAGATTTATTTAGCTCTCCCAGTTAGAACTACAGTTCTCTGCCTTAAACTCATAATTCTCTTTAAACTGTTCTGTTTTTATTTTTCAACAACATTAATATGTTTTAACACTATATACTATTATATATTATTTACTCATTTCAATTTTTTATTATTTCCTCTTAACTAGAATATATAGTTTATAAGAACTGATGATTTCTGTCTTTTTAAAAATAAGCGTTCCCTGAATTTATGAATGAAGCTCTGACTTTGGATCCCATATGTGTTTTGAGTTTTCTTTCCAGTAATGTTAGCAGCTATCTGTAAAAGCTTCTTGATTGAAGGCTATTTTCAGAGTTGAAAGTACAATCTCTAACCAAGAATAAATTTTGTACATATGAAGTTACCTGACTCTTCCAATTGAGTCAGACAACTCATTCATTGAGTAAAAAGCTAAGGGATAAAATTCAAGTTAAAATGTATTTGTCATACTGATAGGACTCTAATGAAAAGGGAGGACACCAAACCACCACAACCTCTTGGAAATCACCCAGAAGTCCAGTGCCTGAATCCTCTTGGAATCTTCCTAGTACCCTTGAAAACAATCAGAAGAATGCTGGAAATATCTCAGGTTCTGTTCTGTATTTTATTAGATTTTAATTTAAAACATTTTTTTGAATGAAAAGTGTAGCTCTTCCTTCCAAGAGCTCCAGGCTGGCACTATGGCAATAAGACACCACAATTTATTTCCATTAGAATCAAGACTGCCTATTGTGATTAAGGTTCATGTCTGTAACAATCTGAAACCTAGCCGTTTTTTCTCACAGTCTAATAAGCCCCATTCAGCCCTAATTTGACCAGAACACGGCCAGAATCATGTTTGCTCTTCAAGATTCATTTATATTTTGCTATGAATGATAGTATTTTATGTCTTGCACTCATCATAAACATCGTAAATTCTTAAATGACAAGGTAGAACAAGAGAGAAATCCTTTATAAGAAGAGAAATAGATTTTATCTTATATTGAAAGATTAAACATTGTACCCCCTTTTCTTCTAACATTCTTAGCTTTAGCTAGGATAGATGAATTCACCAAGGGCTGAAGTTTCTATATATTTCCACATAGGCAAACACTGTTGGTTAGAAGCTTCTGAAAGATCTCTTTCCTTTCTATTTGTGATTAATTTTTGTTGAGTTTTCAGGATTAGGTTAAGACTAATTTCTATTAAACTGAAATCTCTGAGTTGGCACTAAGATGAGGCTACTATTTTGATTATGAAGCACCTGATTAAATAAAATATTTAAATTGTGAAATCTATTTCACTGTACTTAATTGAATGTCTCAAAACAAAGAGGAAAGAAAAACTTTAATTCATATATTTAAAGCAGTTTTGTGAATGTCAATTAAATAAATCTTTATAGAACGTCTTAGCAGTACAATAATGATAGTTATATCATAATGATCTCCATTCAATCAATTTTCCATCCATTCAATGTTTATTCAGCATTGATCATGTGGAAAGCATTACATTAATCTAACAAAGAAGAGCAGTGTTCTGTACTTTATTCTGTTTATATAGTAAAGGGGACAGTCATTCAAAAAGTAGTAAATGACAGACTTTGGGGGCAACTAAATTACAGTACTTGCTTCCTTGTAATACAAATTTCCTTTGTATGGAAGATATAAAAAATAAATCCAATTCACTGCTTGCATTCCATATATTCATTTACATCTCACCTAAGAAATAGACACTTGAAGAGGAGGTATCTTATAGCTCTGTATTTCTGAAGTGCTAGCTGAGTACTAGGTAAGGACTGGAAAGTGAATTAATGTGTCGAGTGATGTAAAATAATTCATGTAATCATGTGGATGTTTAGTGACTTAAACTGATGGAGCATCTGCAAAATTGAATTTATGTTCATGCAGCTATTTAGCTGTTCTTTACACACATCTTAAATTGAAAAAAAAAACTTTACTATAATCATAAATACTAAGTACAGCCTGAATTATAAATACTATCATTGAGTTTTTCAAAAATTTTTATGTGGAAACATTTTGAAGCAGGATTTTTTTTCTTCAGGGATTATGCTTTCTCATTAGAAAAATCAAACATCCAGGAAAGAGAAGCAGGCAAAATATGACTCAATATAGGAGTACAATTTTTAAAATCTGTGAATATAATGTTGCAAAATCCAGTGACAATATTTTTAGACATTTACATTGAAAATGAACAGAACAGCCATTGTGCAGTTTAGCCAGATAGAGGATGTGTATGAAAGAAACAAGGAGAGGAATAATTTATATCTTCACAACAGCTAGCTCACAGAGAGGCCGACAGACAGGAAGGTGTCCTCCTTGGGAGAAGGCCTTGATGGCGCTTGCATTAATGCAGATCAACAGAGACTCGCTTTCTCAGCCAATTTTCTTGTGTAGAAACAGAAAACATACAGCGATTCAGGCAACATCTGTTGAAAGGTTTTTAATGTGCCAAGGTAGAAGGGAGTTTTCAGTTTGAGAAACAAGATTTAAATAAGAAATAAAAGAAAATATGGCACAGAATTAGGAAAGAAAATACTTAGGCCAAGAAATCTTTCACAAAAAATACTGTAAGTTCCTGCCTGAAAGTAGGTTGATGGGTGCTTGATGGCACAAACAGAGTGACAGACAAGAGATTCTGGATTTTATCTTTTCACACAGTGACAATTAAACACAACAATAACTTGGTACAGTTGGCCTTTAGGAAAGACGTAATTTTTTGTTACACCCAATCCTACTGCTTAGGTGATTTATGGGGAAACAATGACGTTGTAAGAAAAGGAAGGTAAGAGCCCATCTGCCTATGAAAGAAGGAAGGACCCATACAATGTGGTGATCACAGGGAGTGGAAGAAAGCTGGCCAAAGTGATGACTTCTCTTTGCAAAATATCAAGGAGGATTCAGTATCAAAGTCTTAAATAACAAGTCTCATTACAGAGAAATAAGAGCCCAGAACATCAATGATACAATCTCTCTCTCTCTCTCTCTTTTTTAAACAGTACCAGGGACTGAACTCTGGCCCTTGTGCGTCCAAGGTTGGCACGGTACCACTTGAGCTAAATCCCCAGCCCCCTGAATGATGCAATCTTAAGAAGCCTAAGAAGGAAGCCAAGTGACAGGATTTCTGGACCGATCTGATTATAAATAGATGTAGCAGTCCGGGAAATTAATCAATTTGTGATCAATGTTGAATAAGATTATTAAGAGGCAACTTCTTAGCTTCTTGTCTACACTGGTTAGGTGAAGTCATAATTAGCTGCCTTTGCTTTCCATTCATTTACCAGTCAGCTATTGCTCTTTTACATGGCCCAGCACTACTGCTGACTGAGTTTGACTCTATAGGTTGGAGGGAGATCAATGCAGAGAACTAGATTTGCTAGGAATGCTGAGTAACTTCCAAAGTAGTTACCTGAATGTGTGAAAATTAAAACTAGAAGGGTAATGAGTTTTTTTTTTTATTTTCTGGCATTTAGAATCATTCTCCTCTGTGAGTAACACAGTGCATTCATGATAGGTCCTTAAAGAACACCAGCTACTGAACAATTATACTCTGGCTTACAACCTAAAGTTGTAATTGTTACAGAGACCAGATATAGTAGTTAGATTAACTGTGTTTCAAATAGAATGATTTCCGAGAAAAATAATTTTAAAACATTTTAATGGAGAAAGAGCAATTTAAAAAATAACTGAGGATACACAGAAATAGAAATGAGTAGTGGAACCATTATTTCACGTGTTAATGTTCACACACAAACTACATAATCTGATAAAGTAAATGACAAAATCTATACCCTGCAAGCACTGTCTTTTACACGCATTGTTCACAAAAAATCACAAAAGTAAGCTAAATAAAGTTACAAAATCCAAACAGAATAGCTTATGTGGTAAAATAAAGAAGTGAAATAAACAATAAGGTACTTATGTATGACTGGACAGAGAAACTGAACAGAATAGAGAATACTGTAGCGATGCAAACCTTTTTGGAAATGTAGTACATGGTGAAATCACTTTAAACTAGCAGTGAAATGAATAGCATCACTCTTTCCATGGGGTTAACAGCTGGTGAAGGTTGTCTTATCTTTTTGTCTTGCTTGTCCTTGGGAGATGGCTCCGTGATTGTGATCAAAGTGAGCTCCCAGCCAGTCACAGGCCCACACTCCAGGGCACAAACCGGAAACTGGAAAGTGATGAAGGAGCCAGTGACTTTCTGTTCACGCCCTGACCCAGTTGCTCTCACACCACCTATCTGTACACGCTCCCATCTGCCAGCACTCGCTGTCAGGCAGTCTGCACGGCCACCATGGCTGTGATGTTTTAATACATGAAGACAGAAGAAGACAATTGGAATTGAGTGATAATAATGAGTTCCTGCTACTGTACACATAATTCTCAATATTCTCTCAATTTTCAGGTTGGGGCTGATCTAAGCTCTGACTCCTCAGCCCTTGTCAATGACTCATTTCCTTTTTTGTCTCTGATGTGTGTGACATTTGCTATTATCATGAAGATTTAGAAGATTTAAGAGAAGCTTATACTTGATGTATTAGTAATTATCTTGTAGATATTATTTCTGTGCCATTTGTATTAATTGCTACTCACTGAGTAGAAATTAACCAGTGATCAATGGCCTTATTATCTGAATGAGTAAGTTTCCTGGAAGGATATTTAACTGCACTGAAAACGATAGTTTCCTTTTTGGGTTCATGAGAAGCCTCAACATCTTTTCGTTCACCCCTTTTACAAAGCGTTTAAACACCATATTGGGCAATATACTCCAGACCAAAGTATTTACTGCAAAAATCTCTTTCTCAAGTAACATAATCTCTAAACAATTTTGTAATAACTTATCCAGGCTTTGAAAACGTAAATTTTTTTCAATAAATATGGTAGAATGGTAGAAAATGGTGAATTTGCCTATTGTGAAGGAGCTCTTTCAGCCAACATGAAAAAAAAATCAACTAAATACTGCAGCCTTAGCAGTTTAGCAAGATCCCATTGTTAGACGATTAAGAAAGATCATTTGTGATTTGTGGAATAGGAACCAAAGACCAACACAAATATGATCTGTATTAGACTTGATTGCTCTTGTTGCATCCGGGGGACAAGCACTGTTGGCTAAAGCAGCCCACCGAGATCATAATGCAGCCCAATAATAAACTAGAGGGAGAAAGTTCAGTGAAAGGAAGATACTTTATATGTAAACAGGGAAAAGAAGGGGAAGAAAGTAGAGAGCTACCCTAATTAGTTTTTTTTTTAGGTTTCATTAGTTTTATTTCTCAAACCTGTACTGTGAGATTTCCCTATACTTGGATTTAGTGAAAACCAAAGAATCAAGTTCACTGTCTTCAAAAACACCAGCACAAGAGAGGGATAACGACTTAGAAATGATTGTCCATAAAAGCACCAGAAAAACCACTAGACTACAGCTAACTGGTTGTGAAGTTTCATGGTAAATGGGACAGGGTTTTAATGCATTAGTTACAGGTGTTGAGTTCAGTAAGGGAGATGAATGCACCTGGCAGGATTACACGGCGCGTCCAGCCGCGGGCCTCTCTGGGAACCTGCAGCAGGTGGTTCGCGCAGGAGGGCAGCAGTTCGCAGCCCATGTTCTCGCTTCCCAGTTACCAAGAACACATACAATTTTAGTCTAGAAAAAGAAGTCACTTTTATAAAAAGCCCTTGGATCAAAAAGTACCCCCTTGAACAAGTGCAGCAGTACTGAAAAATAGTCCCCCGAAATCTCACTAAACACTTTAGAAAACCTGCTGGCAGCGACTGTGCAGGGTCACCTGCATCTCACCTGCTGGCCAGAGACTGGTGGGTAGGTGGCCGGAAGCAGTGCACGTGCTCCACAGGGGTGCTCTCCCCACCCCACCCCCAAGTTCAGGTGCTTGTCCAGGATGGAGGCCCAAGAGATCCTTGTTCGCAGCTGCTTTTAATGGGGAAGTGAGTATCTCCTATCCACCTGGAACTTGCCATACCTGAGTTGGCCTGAACTTCTGCCTAATGTTATTTTTTCCGGTAGTCTATGAGCAGCACTTTTTTTGGGGGGGGGTTGAGTGTCTGCTCTGTTTCTTTAGCTGTCCTTGATGTTCTTTTAAGGCCTTAATTTGGGGATGGGCAGCTAGTTGGCAAGGAGGTGCTTTATTCTTGATTACCTTAGATGTAATAAGGAGTCCTGTGGATATCTGTGGTACTCTATGATGACCTTAGAGTGAATAATACAGGGAGAACACGTGTGTGTGTGTGTGTGTGTGTTAGTACACAAGTCTGAGTATATCTCCTGCATTAAAGTCAGTCAGGCCTCCCTTTGGTTTCTACTACATTTTATTGGTGGTGAGGGCAGTTTATCATTTGTGGACTTAGCTTTTTCTTTGTGTCCTGCCTCCCAGGACATAGAGCCTATCAGCTCTTTTTCCTGGCCTCTTGTTGCAAGTCATAGAGCCATTTGGTGTCTTTCTGTATCTGGCTTCTCTTTCTTTAACCCCTATCTTTGACTTGCTTCCCAGGGGAATCTCTAGTAAAGTTTATTTTTAATGCCTTTTAGTCAGAACTAGCCAGAAGACTTAAAAAGGCCACTATCGCCAGGCGTGGTGGCTCACGCCTGTAATCCCAGCACTCGGGAGGCAGAGACAGGAGGATTGCTGAGTTCTAGGCTTGCCTGGGTTACATAGTGAGCTTGGGGCCAGCCTGAACTACAAAGCGAGACCCTCTCTCAAAAAAAAAATGGCCACTATTTTATTGTCTCATCTATAGGCTCCATCCCTACATTATTAATAAATATAAACAGAAACACCTAAAATGTAACAATTAGTGCATGACTGAGTAAATAGTATTTTTTGATTTATCATTGTATTTTAAAAATTTATTTTTGGTACATTTTATACATACATTATGATCACATTCAACCTTGAGAATTTGTACCTGTGCATGACACATCTTGATTCTCATCTTTCCCATTCCCCTGCCCCCCTACAACCCCTGCCCTCTCTCTATATATATACATTGTTTTCTTTTTTAACCACCAAATTTTTTCTTTACTTTCTCCTACTTCCTCTTTACCTTTGCCTTTTTCTTTTTCTACCTTTTCTTCCTATTTCATGATACCTATCATACCTTTTGGACCTCACACCTTCAATTTCTCTTACTAGAGAAATATGATATTTATGCAGCCATATTGGTTGAAAGGATGAAAGAAGTCTTTTGAAGTATAAGTGATAGTAATAAAAATTAATTTATAATTTTTAAACCTGTGTAAAAATGCCTCAATAAATTTGAGGAATATTCTACAAAATAGAAGAGGATTTGTCTTACTCTGTTTTCAGTTGCTGTAATATACACTTGAGTCTGGGTAATTTATAAGTGAATGAAGTTTATTTGCCTCAAAATTCTGGAACATAGGAAGTTCAGAAGCAGGGTATAGTATCTTCCTGTGTCTGACTGGGGCTGGTGATGTATCATAACGTGGAAAATCAGAGATGCATGGAAGAGAAAAGTATAATCTGCTTTCAGAGTAGGTGAAGGAAAGAGCCTGCATCCACGGCTCTTCACTTCGCTGTGCCTACGGAGTGAATGAATACCATGTGTGTGCCACCGAACTTGACTCCTTGGCCCTTCCGGCGTAGCGGGTCCCACAGCACCTGCAGCTGCTGGACTACACTTAGAGCAGCCAGGGGACCCCGTGCTGGACTGCAAGGAGCAGTGATCCATGCGGCCAGCCCGAGGAAGGTGCCTTTTGCTTACACTTCTCCTCAGTGCACTCTGTCGTGGAGTTTTGAGCCTGCCTTTGAAGTGTGAGTCATCTCTGACAGCTCTCCAAGTCTTTCTCCCACATTCCTAATGAACAGTAGCTGGTATCGTTCAGTCGGACTTAGTTTCTCTAGAAAATACTTGAATATAGTCTTGCACTTTTGGGTTTTTTTTTAGTCATTATATAGCCAGGACATGCATTTTCCAAAATTTTACTTCCCTTCTTCTTCCCCTTTAATTAAAATTCTATCTTTAAATAATTCCTTTCATCTTACTGTAATGTATCTGAAAGTAACCTCACAGCTTCTTGAGTGCTTTGCTGCTTAAGATACTCATTCCTCTGTATATATCCTTGTTCACTACCTTTAGTTCAGTCTTCCACAAAGCCCTAGGGTATGTGCAGAACACAGCCAGTTTGTCTATTTTTAGGGAGACTAACCTTTTTAATCAGTATCTAATAACTATCTTAGAATGCATCAAAATAGCCTTTATTGTCTGTGCTTCTACTAGCATTATGATTATCGTCACTGAAGAACTTTCAAAATTCCACACTGCCTAATCTTCTCTATCTCTCATCGGAATTATTCTTACTGCTCCATTCAGGATAGTACAGCCTACTCTAAGCATTACTACAAAAGTGTTCCATGCTCTTCCAGTTTCCAAAGCCATTTCCACATTACTGGGGCCAGAAACCTCTGCAGTGGGCTCCAGCTTTTTGCCCAGTATATGACACAAGCCTGAGAAACAAAGACAGAACTAAGAGAGAGGGAAAGCGGGGTTCCAGGATGACCAGTGTCCATGGACCCCACAAAGGTGCTGGCCAGTCCAAGCCACTGATATTTATTGGTAATCATTTGGGGTAAAGGTGAGCTACAAAGGAGAGCAGAACTATATAAAGGATGCCCTATTATGAGGTTTCTATGGAAACTAATGTAAACAAGGCTTTTAAAGGACAAGACAAAGCTTTGTCCTTCTAGTAAGAAAATTTTTATGTGGAAATGGAATTTGGATGTGAGTTACTCTGACCTCAGCCAAAAACATAGGTTTCAGACAGACTTGCTTCTATAAACAATTGTGGGGTTAACCCTTTATAGACTGCTCTGTTGACAGTCTGCTTTGGGGCATAATTAATAGTCCAGTATCCTGTATATATTTCTAGGTACAGTATTTGTATAGCAGCTGCCTTACTATCTGTACTGATTTTTCTGTCCTGGTCTGTTTCCCATGGCTATAACAAAAATCATTGACTAGGCAGTTTATAAAGAATATAGTTATGTTTACCTCAGGGGGAACCTTTGAAGGCTGAGATGCACCAAAGCACAACACTGCTATCTTGCTGTATTGCAACACGGCAGAGGACAGCATGTAGAGCCAGTGTGCTAACTCAGCTCTCTTCTTTTTCTTAAAAAGCTAAAAATTATTTTGATATCTCATAATGTTCATTATGCCCTAAATGCCTCATTTCCAAGTTCCCCTGACATTTTAACGTGGAGATTGTTTATAATATGCGGAGTTTGGAACGATATTCAAACCATGGTATGATATTGTAAAAGGACAGTTTAGTAGCAGAGGGTGATAAGTGGATTGAAGAATTAATAGTAGAAAAGCAATGTTTTTCTTAATCTTACTCATTCGGTCTAGTACAAAATGCTTCTGTTACCAGGTGAGTGAGGGTTTCCACACACACCAAGCACTTATCTAGCAAACACCTACTGTGTGATCTATAATCCAGTGCGGTTCTGATTACTGGCCAGTAGTTAGTGTCAGGTTCAGGGTTTGGGTGCATAATATTGCTTCATTATTAGATGCCAACATCAAGTCCTGGATTTCTTTCTTTCTTTCCTTCTTTTGGTAGCAGGGATAAAACTGCAAACCTTGTGCTTGTGAGGGAGAGTCAGAACCACTGAACTAAATCTCAGGTTTCTGAGCTATGCCTCTGACCTGTTAGCTGTAGACTGAGAGTCCTCTGACATCCTCTTAATTAATTTGCTGGAAAAGCTCACAGAACTTATGGAAATACTTGACTTATGATTACTGACTTATTAATAAGTGACATAATAAAATGCACAGAGGAGGAGCCATATGGAAGAGATGCCAGATGTGGCACCTCCCAGATCCACCTCCACATGCTCACCCTTTTAGAAGCCTTCTGTACACTCCTCCCGGGGATCTACGGAGGTGTCACTACACAGGCACGCTAGGCTACATCACTGGTCATTGATGATCTCCTCAAACTTCAGTCCTTCTCCTCTCCAGAGGCTGGGGTGAGGTTGACAGTCCGAGCCTTTTAATCACACAGTTGCTTCCTTCCCAACTAGTGCCTAAGTCTTGGGTGTGCTGTACCATATATATATAATATATGTGTGTGTATGTATATGTATATATATACATATATATGTATATATATAAAATTCCAGTATTAACATAGTTCATTTTATTAAGATATGAAAGAAGAATCATATGGGAATATCAATAAATGCAAATAAATCAAAATATTTTATATAATTTAATGCTTTTTCATTGAAAAATAGAAGTCTTTTGCTAACATCAATTCATAGTTCTCCAATTTCAGCATTCATCCAACACCTGTGTAGGGCTGTTAAAGCATGGATTTAGAAACCCACTCCCAGTCTTTCTGACTTGGTAAATCTGGGAAGAAGTCAGAGAAGAATCTCATTTATAACAAGTGCTCAAGAAAAATTTCTGCAAGTATTTCCATAAGTTCTGTGAGCTTTTCCAGCAAATTAATTAAGAGGATGTCAGAGGACTCTCAGTCAACAGCTAACAGGTCAGAGGCATAGCTCAGAAACCTGAGATTTAGCTCAGTGGTCTGACCCTCCCTCACAAGTGCGGGGACTATACCTCTGGAAACACTACAACAGAAAAGAGATACTATAGGATTCTGATATTTCAAGAGCAATCAAAATGCAAAATACCCAATTTTTAAAATCACTGAATAATCCAAATCAATTGTATCTGAGGAGAACATCAGATGTAAAACTGAGGGATTTGAGGTTTGTAACCTTCCTGTCCCTTAGTTCAACCTCCGTATATGTTACTATAGAAAAATTCCTCCAAGATAATTCTTTCCACACTCACTTGTTTTAAGATCACTGTAGTTGTGTGACTCCTGCCGTGTCTATTATTCTAGTAGGTTTCTAACAGGAACTTACCTGGCCCATGGCGTGTGCTGTTTTCACACAATGTGCTTTTTGATTTTTTTTAAACATGTAAGTTTTTAAGTAGAGAGTTTCTTCAATGTAGATTTTTGCTCAGTGAAGGTAATGTTTCATTTTTATTCAGAGAAGAAGTGGCACACAGTAGACATAGGAAATAATTGCACATGCATTTAGCTATGATTTTCAGTTATTTATGTGGGTAATCATGAGCAAGATTATAAACATGTTAAAATGAGGGCGCTTGATCAGTGCATTAATAATCTTTCTTTGAAGTTGAATATAAATAGACTTTATTATACGTTCATTATTTTCCCATGTCTTTTCTCCTTTAGATTTGTGGTTTGCAGAGGGAGAATAATATACAAGTAGGAAAAACAGGGGAAAAAATGGTGCCATGTTTCTTATTGTTTCTGGCAATGTGTGCATTGATATTCATACAATTGTTGTATCCTGAACATATTCATCGCCCATGTACTTGAAAACATACTTCTTAAAACATAAAGGGATATTACAAAGAAGTAATGGCACTTGTAAATCTGTCACCCAAATTTTCACAAATATAGCATAAGCACATTTATTTTCAATGTGGTGTTTTTTTAAGTTTTAAAAAAGAGTAGATACCTTTTGTATACCAGAGTGACTGATGAATGATGCTGTCCTACTCTGTCGAGTTATCATTCTTTGGTTGTGAGAGATCAGCTCTAGAATCCCAGCGGTACCAAAATGGTTGGACGCTCAAATCCCTTAGGCTAAAGTGGCACAAAACCTATGCCGGTTCTTCACAGAGTTTAAACCATCTCTAGATTACTTATAATACTTACAATACAATGTAAGCATTGTGAAAATAGTTGTATACTGTATTGGTTAGGAAACAATGACAAGAAAAATCTGTACATATGCAAGCAATATTTTAAAATATTTCAGAGTAGTTGTTGGTTGAATCCACTGATGCCAAACTCAAAGAAATGAAAGCCCAGCTTTTAGGCAGAGCTGCAGAAAAGCCTTTAGGAGGTACTGGACCAACATTCAAGTGAACCTTCAGTTGAAGAAAACTGTCCCTAAAATCCATAAATCCTATAGAACATAATAAAATATATTTCTTTCTAATGTGCTATTTTCTGTCAATGTGAATAAACAGTGAATTCTCAAATAAAATCTTGGTAATTTCAGAGAAAAATAGAATATTCATCGGTAATACTTTCATTGCTAAGCACTGAATAAAGGCTTTTTCATTTTCTTTTTCGTATTGTTTTTGAGACAGGATCTTACCTTGTGGTTCAAGCTGGCCTGAGCTCACTATGTAGCCTAGGTTAGCACTGAATTCATAGCAATCCTCCTACCTCTGCCTCTTGAGAGCTGGGATTACAGGCGTGAGCCACCATGCCTGACATTGTGGTGTGTGGTGCCGGGGATCAAACTCAGGACCTTGCGCTTGCAAGGCAGGCACCAGAACAACTGAGCTTAATTCCTGGCCCCAGAATGAGAGCTTTATAAAGATATAAGAATTTAATTCCTTCATACAGAGAAAAAATTACAAGCATATGTGAAAAGGGTTGGGCAATAAAATTTATAATAAAAAGATTTATCACCCTAAGCTTTTTTAAAATGCAAGTATTCAAAGTAAAATGCCAAGAAAAGTCATTTTCCAGTTGGATGTGGAATTAATCATTTTCACCTTCCAAAGATTTATTTTGATATCTAATAATTAAAGTAAACTAATTAATATGATTACTATAAATTTATAATTGTCATATAGCCTTCATGTGCTTGGGTTGAGTTCCTTCTCAAAATGACACTTTAAAAAATAGCTAACATCCATGACTTCAAATTATTTTCCCTCAATTACCTTTGATGTTCAGTGTTTCACTTTACTCTTTTTCTATCTATACTTTCATTTGTTCCTCTTTTATCACTAAGGAAATATATAGTTTTGTGTTCTCTTTGTATTCCCACATTTTAGGTGTACTTATGGGATTTTTTTGAAGGATCACATCAGTTTCATTCTGACAGATGCAGCCTCTAAAATAAAGTATGTTATGCACTCAAACCTAAAATAAACCATTATTTCAGGGTTAGGTGCGTCATACCTGCAAATAACCTCATCTATCTAGAGAAATGTATTTAATGCTTATTGTATAAATACCAGTGTTCCAACATGCTCTACAATACCATCTGTCATTTCTTTTTGTATAATACATAATTCAATGTATCCCTTATTCCATTGTTGGGGGTGGTGAGTTCTTGAATATATGTTCAGATACTATGACAAGAATCCAGGCATATTATGAAAATTCTATCAAATATTACCCAAAGTGAAATTTTAATGCAGGTTGAATGAAGTAGCTTTACTCTTGCTAAGAAATATATTTAAGTAGTCTTATATCATTGGCATCTTTTACCAACTTGATTTAGAGTACGTTTTAAGCACAGTGTTCTGGAAGTAAGAACGTAAGTG
The DNA here is from genome assembly GCA_004025085.1 of Thryonomys swinderianus. Classification (NCBI taxonomy): domain Eukaryota; kingdom Metazoa; phylum Chordata; class Mammalia; order Rodentia; family Thryonomyidae; genus Thryonomys; species Thryonomys swinderianus. The sequence continues at coordinate 22,039 of PVIC010014059.1, forward strand.
CTGTTTCTATTAGAGGAATGTTGTTATGCCATAGGGAGCTCCTCTGCTACAGAGACAGGAAGGCAGAAATTGGGAAACAAAGTACTACCATGTTTTTGGAAAAGTGGCATCACTTTTTCTCACACAGAGCTGGGAATTTTTTTTCTTTTCCAGATTAGGATAAGGTCTTTTATTAGACTGATGGAGGATGTAGACCTAGAATAACTCTTCTACAAAGGTTAGGTTCACAAACACTTGTTGAGTGAATTCTAAGCACCAGGCACAAAGTTAAGTCAAGAGCACTAAAAGCAATCAGATGGTACCATGTAGTTTTTTTATCACAGTGGCTTTGTAGTACAGTTTTAAGTTGGGGATCATAATACTCCCTGCCATGTCCTTGTTGCTTAGAATTGCTTTTGCAATTCTAGGTCTCTTTGTCATTCCAGATGAATTTTTGGATTATTTTTTCTATCTCTGTGAAGTATGGTGTTGGGATTTCATCTGTATAGTAGTTGTGTACTATAAAGCCACTATGGTAAAAACTGCACAGTACTGGCAAAGTAACAGACCTGAGGACCAGTGGAATAGATTAGAAGATCCAGAAACAACTCCAGATACACTAAAGGAATCTTATCTTTGACAAAGGAGCCAAGTATCTCAATGGAGGAAAGACAGCCTCTTTAACAAATGGTGCTGGGAAAATTGGGCTTTAACCTGCCAGAAACTAGTTAGACCTATCTCTTTCACCATGTACTGAACTAAAATTACAGTGGATTAGAGACTTAAACATTCAAACAGAAATTCAAACAGAAATGACTTAAACATTCAAACAAACAAAGAAATGCAGGTTAGGTTTACCTAACCTGCTGGAAAACAGGTTAGGTAAAACTCTTGGAGACGTTGGTTTAGGGAGAGACTTTATGAACAAAACCTCTATAGCATGAGAACTAGCAAAAAGAACAAGCTTCTGTATAGCAAAAGAAACCACTGACACAGCTAAAAGTCAATCAACAACATGGGAAAAAAATCAACAAAGGGTAACAGTCTAGAATATATAAAGAACATAAAAAAATCAGTCCCCTGAAATTTAAAGACCCTATTCAAAAATAGGCATCTGAAATGAACAGTCACTTAGAGGAAGAAGTAAAAGCAGCCAAGAAACAAAGGAAGAAATTCTCAACATCATTGATCATTCGAGAGCTGCAGATGAAAACAGGACTGAGATTTCTTTGAAGTCCACAAATAATGAGTGGGATTGTGAAATTAACCAGCAATAAATGCTGGCGAGGCTGTGGGGAGAAAAGACCCTTCCTCCACTGTTGGTGGGAATGTGGACTTGTGCAACCTTTGTGGAGAACAGTGTGGCGATTCCTCAGAAAACTAGGATTAGAGGTCCCATTTGACTGGGCTATTCCCTTGCTAAGAATATACTCAAAAGAATTAAAACAATGATATCATAGAGACTTATATGCACCCATGTTCATAGCAGCTCAATTTGAAATAACTAAATCATGGAAACAACCCAAATGCCCATCAAATGGAGACTGGATAAATATTTTTTTTTAAAATATATAAAATAGAGTATTACTCTGTCATAAAGAAAAACAAGTTGAGTCATTTATACTCAAATGGACACACATTGAAGACACACTAGTAAGTGAAATAAACAGATCCCAGATATGTAAATACAGTATCTTTTCTCTGGTATGAGAATCTGTAAATGTAAATGAGTTCTAGAATGTATAATAGAATCTGTGGAGTAGGAAATAATTCAAAGGAAAAGTGGTGGGGGAAGGTAATGAGGGGAACGAATAAATATGGTCTGAAGAGAAGAAGAAAGCATATGTACATGGGGGTGGGTGTTTGTTGGGTGGGTAGCGATAGGGGTCAAAATGAGAATTAACTCATGTCAATACTGATACAAATTTCCCGATGTTGAGTGTGATTGTTAGGTGTATATAAAATGTATCAATGAAGAATTCAATTTTAAAAATTGGATGCTCTAAACCTCTTGTGTTTCTACCCTAAGGGGAGGGGTCACAGGAGGGCTGGTCTAGAGAACCAGGGTCACAGTTGTCGAACACTTGGTAACAGTGACACCGCTGAGAAGTGCCCGTTTCACTTGCTGGAGAGAAGGAAAAGCTTTCCAAGAGAAGTCTTATCTGAACTCCATTTTAAAGAAGAGTAGAGGTTAACTTGTTTCAATTGTTTTCAGATCATTTATCTCCTAGATGATTCTAGGAAGAATGAAATAGAAATTCTGAAATTATCCAGTCATGCACAGTTCCATAGGTTGGATCAGGGAAGATTGTGCACGTTTCTTCTTTTTTCTTTCTCATAGACACAAGCACATTTTTAATGTGTGGCCTATTTGATATATTGCTTTATAGTGAAAACCATATGATGTGTGTGGGTATGGGAGAATAGATGGTAGGGTTTATCTGTCAGATCATCACCTTAGTGTTGGTAAGATTTACTTTCTTTATTATATATCTCTTTTGCACTTTCTATATAAACACAAAATATATGTATTTTTTAAAATACGACACAAAAAGAGGCAATTATATAGGTTATAATTTGCATTTGTTTTTGGACACTCACTATTGTGGCAGGCTCATCTCTGTTCTAAATATTCTTAAGTAAAATGAAGGAAATGAATGCATATTTAATTCACGAAATGCCTGCTAGGGAGGAATTATTTCACAGTTTTGGAGAGACAATAATCAATATTTCAGCAATACAGTGTTTTGTCTGATAGAGACCCACATTTTTTTTTGTGGCACTGGGGATATAACCCAGGGCTCACATATACTAAATACGGGCTCTACCACTGATCTGTACTCCCAGACTGAAATATATATTTTGTTAATAGGCATATTGCTATAAAATAAGTGGTTCTTAGGATATAGAATCCTTTAGTTTGCTAAAGATTGAATTTCATAATGGGTAAAATCAATGCTTTACAGAAACCTAGAAGAATAATACCTCTTTTGACTAACTGTTTGGTTATCTTCATCAGAGAAGAGCCTCTGGCAGGTTAGGAAGAAAGACAAGTAAAACTTCATGAATAGTGACCAACATATGCCCACACTTATTCTTGAAAGACTTTTTTATTGATCCTTCTAGCTCTATATTTCTATGCTCTAGGAGCACCTAATCACTGCAGGCCATAATGGTCAATATCCTTTCTCTTTATCTGGCTGGATAGTTTAACAATTTTTTATTATTTTGTTTATTTATATAATAGTATATTTCACACCTAGAAGAATATAAACACAATACTATTTTTCTTATAACTACAATGAAGCTTAACAAAGAAAGCATTGCAAACACCTAAAAAGCTCTTTTCTGTATAGCTGCTTGATGTCATTGCATAAGACTGTGTCTTAAACTAACTGCTGCCTAAAGTTTTTTTAACCTTCTACATTATTCATAGTTTCACCCGATATGTGTCTATTCTTTAAAAAATGCATAGTATCATTTTAAAAATTTTGGTATCACATTCTATATTTTAATCTGGCAACATCTTTTATCAACATTATGTTTTTTATCACTTTATTTAGATCATTCTTTTTATTTCTCAAAATTACATTGCATGCCTTCCCTACAATTTATTTGTCCATTCTCATATTGATAGATTTAGATTGTTTTTAAGTTTTTGTTTCAAACACAGGTAATACAAAAAATTTTGTACTTGTTTGCTGGTTCATGTATACAACAGTTTTCTGGATTGTATTCATAACTGAAAAATTTCTGTTTGGAAACTATATGACTTTAGTTTTATAAAATTTTATCAACTAGTTCTCCAAAATTTCTTGTATCAATCTGTGCTTTCACTGGCAGTTTGGCATAATTTCTTTTGTTCTACATCATCACTAACACAGAGTAGACTTTATTTTTTGCCAGGCTCAAGGGTATATAAGGATATATTAATTATTAGTTTTGTTATTAATTATTCTGGTAGGAAAGTTGTGTCTATTCTGTAGGTTGTCAGGTCACATATGTTTATGGCTTCTTTTTCTCTCTGTTGACTTTTAGAAGTTCTTAATAGAATCTGAATATTATCTTTTATTCTAGGAATAAATTTCTTTTACAACCTGAAGGTTTCCTTTAACTTGTCTTGGTCATTTTCCTTTTGCTGAGACAAAATACCCCACATCCACAACTATAAGGAGGGGAGGTTTATTTTCACATATGTTTTAAATCTCTACTTAGCCAGATCCAAAGCAGGGAGGGATGGTGGAAGAAAGCTGCTTACCTCATTGCAATCAGGGGGAAGCAAAGGAGGAACTAAGGAGAAAGAGGAACCCTACCAGGTCATATTTCTGCTCATCTCTTTCTTTGATTATGCCCCACTTTCTAATAACATGTCAACTTACTGTCCTAGTGATTCAATCACCTTTCAAAACCCCATCTATGAGCACACAAGGCTTGGGGAGGGCCATTCAGGCAAAAACCCCACAACTGTCACTTTCTTGGTTGTTGAGACAAAAGACCTGATATTTATGACTTAGATGAGGATAGGTTAATGTTGGCTCACAATTTCACAATTTTTAGTCCTTGTTCAGCAGGATTGAACACAAAGGCAGCATGGTAGATGGATCTTGAGGATGAAAGCAGCTCAAGTAATTTTGATCAGGAAATAGAGAGTGAAGTGATGGGCTAGAGAGGAAGATATTCTCTTCTGGGTCAGGCCCACAGTGTCTAACCTATTCTGACCAAGGAGACCTCACTTTACAACATCAAGTCAGCTATATTGCCCCAATCAGTCAGTCACCTTCCAAAGGTCTTGTCTGAGTACATTGAAGCCTTTCAGGGACATTTTTGATCCAAGCCAAACCATATGCAACACTGTATTGCACTGGTTGCCACCAGTGACCCATGACTTATTTTCACTGCATTAGGTCCCAACTTTTTGTATATCTATGCCATATGACTTGCAGTAAAATACACTAGAGATGAAGGTGTAGATGTTCTGAGCTGTTGTCTCAAGAGCCATTTACAGAGTTCATATTTGCATTTGAGAACGCTGAACCACCAGGGGGAAATTTCTGCTACAAAGATTTCATAAAAAGGTGAAAGATAAAACGTTTAAAAACTCAAAATTATTAGGAAAATATGAATGGGTTAAATTTTTTAATTTTCCATTTTGTTTTTTAACAAAACAAGAGTGTATGTTGTATATAGTATAAAATTGACACCATTTTTTTCATTGTGGAGAACTGATTTTCCTAGGATAGTTAATTATGTAGTCCATTGCATTACTAGATGTCTACACTTTCCAACCTATTCAAATTCTTTAAAGCCAGTTTTAATGATGCAGAATTAATACAATGTGTACCTATAGCAGACATCCTGCTTAGTGTCAGCAGGCTATAAGTGGCACAAGGTTTTTGCCTCCCCATAATTTGGCAGTATTATATATCAGAGGCCTGGCTGCAGTCTTATGTGACTCCAAGGGGTGTGTCAGATTGCACAGTTGGGCAAGTTTAGCTCCTCTGCTAATGGCTGATACTGAGATGTGAGTCATGTTCTGTGAAGTGGCAGGGCCTTGCTGAGTTAACTTTCAGCCAAGGTCAACTTGACCGAAACTAAATTGTTTTTCTCTGACTTACCATTTATTCTTTTCAGGAAGATATCCCAGTGCCTCCCTTTCACAGCCTTGCTTGTGATGCGCACTATCACCAGATGTCCCAGGCCATAGCCTGCCCTCCTTCTTACCTCTCTTATGGTGAGTAAACACTGGATGTCCTTGGTGCCAAAACTCAGCTTTCTCTCCAAGTTCTTTCTTGTCTTTAATTCTTCCTAGCTTGTGTTCTATATTGCCTTGCAGAAGATTGAGACCCACTGTAGGGGTCTTTGACATATACCAAGTTTATTACACGTGTGTAATTTTGTGAATTTTGAAAAAAAGTATCACTTATATAATCATTACTACAGCCAAAATAAATAATATTTCTATTACTCTAGTATATTCTGTTGTGTTTTCTACCCCACTGTACCATTACTTTTGGATGTAATAGTCTATTATGTTCTGGCTTCCATCACTCTAAGTCAGGTTTGGTTCTTTCCATTTTTAAATAGATTTTTAACATGATGTAGTGTATATTTTTTATACTTGGCTTCTGTTATACAGTTTAATATTTTTGAGATTCAGTTATGGTTTTATACATATAAATAATTTTGTATTAGTTCTTCTTGAGTGATACCTGATTGTATGAACTTACTATAAATTACACATTGATTATCCCCAGGTTTCTGCTATCACTTGAAACAAAACAAAACAAAAACTGTTGTGAATGTTTTGTATGTATCTTTGGATTAATTACTTTTTTAATTACTTTAATTACTTACTTTTTTAATTAATTACTTTTTTAATTACTTTTTTTAGATAGATAGTGCCTAATAATAGAATAATCAAAGTGATACATGAAGTACCTGTTTAATGTAAGACACTTTCAATTTTTTTCCTCTAGTGGCTATAACATTTTTTCATTCCCATCAGCAGAATATACATGATACATCTTTTTTTACCATTCTATGAAAATGTCAGTTGTAGTTTGGGTCTGCAATGCTCCCCAAACTTTCATGTGCTCACACATGGGACTTTGGAAGTTGATTGGACCATGGAGGCTCTACTCACTGGTCGATTCATCTGCCAATGAATTCATGGCTGACATACCACTGGGCTGAAGGGCCTGATTAAAAGTGAGTAACAGGGAAATTTAGAAGGATTCATCTCCCCTGCTGGCTCTTTCCTTCTCTCACTGACTCTTGGCTGCCATGATGGAGGAGCTTTTCTCCATGGCAAGCCCTTCTATGTGCTTTTGTATTTGAGACTGTCAAACATAGATTGAAACTTCTGAAAGTATGAGTCAAACTTGAATTCTCCTTATTTATGTTTTAGCTCTTGAATATTTTGTTCCAATGATTAGGAAGCTGACCACAACAGTTTTGCATTGTTGCAACTATACCTTCCCAAATAACATAGAAGTCTTCAGAATTTGTTTGCAGGAAAAATTTTGAAAGGTTAGAGATGGTATCTAGAAAAGCCCTAGAGTGCTGTAAAGCAAGCTTAATGGAAAATCCTTATCAGAGCACAGAAAACCAAAAGGCTGAAAGAAATATAGATACTATGACTAGGCTCAGGAAGTTTTAGCTTTTGGACTTAAAGCCATGGAACAGTTGGACTTAAAGCCATGCCATGTATGTTATGCTTTGGTGGAAAATTTGTCTACATTTTCCCATGTTCTAAGATTTTTCAAGAAACTGAGATTAAAGGAATTGAGCTAATTAATCTGGCAGAAGAAATATTTTAGGTGATTGAAGGAATTGAGCTAATTAATCTGGCAGAAGAAATATTTTAGGTGACCCAATGTTCAGATTGTGGCATTGGTACTTTTCACTGTGTGTGGGGTTGGAACAGAACCAGAAACAAAAAGGCCATTTTAAAATTTTGACATTTTTCCAGAAATAAAACAATTATAAAATTGGTGTCCAAGAGGGCTTGGTTGCTAAAATGATTACTATTAAAAAGAAGCCTTTCTTTACTCACCCTTCTTTACTTACCCCTACCCCCTTTTCCCTTTGAATATTTTCTTACTATTAGAAGGGGAAGAAAAAATTTGATGCTTAAAAGAAAAGGAACAGATTTTGAGTATAAAGGGGGTATAATCTTGAGTATATTTGGGGGGAAGGAAATGGGAAAAATGAGAAATAAGTTGTGTCATATACTGGTAAAAATTCTCAATGTCGATTGTGATCACAATATGTATATAAAATGTATCAATAAAATCAATTTTAAAACAATAAAAAGAAGCCAACTACTTTATATTAGGACAATAGGAAAGATGCCTCGAGGGTATCTCAGTAATCAGCAAGGCACCAGGCTTCAAGGGTTTAAAGGCATAAGAGTACAGGTAGGGGTTAAGGTGTAGCATGTTGATAGAACACATGCATAACATGCACAAGGGCCTGGACTCAATCTCCAGCATTGAATGAACAGGGTTCTTCTTAAACATGAGTTCCCTTGAAACAGTGCTCTGAGAAGCGATCCACTGGGTACACTGTTACAGAGGAACTGAGCAAGGATCTGGTTACCTTGGATTCCTTTCACAATACTCAGCCATCTAGATACTCAGAGATCGCTGCAGCCATAATCCAAGGGAACCTTGATGTTGCTTGCATAGGCAGTAATCCAAGGTATCATGCATGTGGTAATGGCCTTAAGAGAATGCAGAGTGTGTGGGGTCAGGGGAGCTTCCACCCAGATGTCAGAAGGGAGGAAGGAAAAAAAGGAAGGGCAGAAAGAAAGAAAGAAAGAAAGAAAGAAAGAAAGAAAGAAAGAAAGAAAGAAAGAAAGAAAGAAAGAAAGAAAGAAAGAAAGAAAGAAAGAAAGAAAGGAAGGAAGGAAGGAAGGAAGGAAGAGAAAGAAAGAAAGAAAGGAAGAAAGGAAGGAAGGAAGGAAGAAAAAGAAAGAAAGGAAGAAAGAGAGAGAGAGAGAAAGAAAGAAGGAAGGAGGGAGGAAGGGAGGGAGGGAGGGAGGGAAAGAGGTTCCAATAGTCAGGTTTGACTAAAATATCAGTCTTCTTGCAAATTTACTTGTTTGGATTTTATTGTAAGTTTTGGCAAATGATTTGTTTAATTTGCATTTTTCCATGTCTAATGACGTTAAGCATATTTTCATTGACTCTATATTTCATGGAATGTTTGTAAAACATTTTTTCATCATGTAAAGAAATAGATCCTGGGCTGGAGATTTAGCTCAGTGGTTTCAGTGCCTGCCTCGCAAGCACAAGGCCCTGAGTTCGATCCAGGTAACCACATACAATGCTGGGTGTGTTGACTCACACCCACCAGCCATCAATACCACATACCACAGTGCCCAGCATGGTGGCTCATTCCTGTAATCCCAGCACTTGGAAGGTAGAGCCAGGAAGACTGCTGAGTTCGAGGCTTGCCAGGGCTACATAGTGAGCTCAAAGCCAGCCTGAACTACAAAGCGAGACCCTGTCTCAAAAAAAAAAAAAAAATTAGATCCTATTTTTGAGTTCTAAGAGAACTTAATCCTAGCATTCAGGAGGCAGAGACAGGAGGATTACTGAGTTCGAGGCTTGCCTGGGTTACATAATGAGCTCAGGGCCAGCTTGGACTACAAAGCGAGACCCTGTCTCAAAAAAAAAGGAGAGAGAACTTAATATATCATGGATGAAAGTGTTTTGTCTGAATATGCAAATTACAGATGTTTTCACCAAAAGTGTGGCCTACCTTAGGATTTTCTTGAATGCTTTTTGGATTGTTTTAACTTTATTAAGCATCAGTCAATATTTAGCTTTAAATTTTGCTTTTAGTTTCCTAAAGTAAAAAGTCAGGAACATTTTATTCCAAACCTTGATATAAGAACAAAAGTATTTTTTTTGTTACTATATCCTTTGGGGGAATACTTTTAGTTTTAATTCGGATACTTATGTCTGTATGGACTCAATGTGACATGACTATAGCCCTCTTGAGTGATAAACAGTACTTTCTTGGTAAGCTACAAATTGACAAACTATTAGAATTGTATGTGCAACTTTGGAGCCAGATCCTTGCTCCACAAATGAGCCTGACTCTGGATAATTAGTTTAAAATAAGCCAGATACATGTCTTCTCAGATGAGCTCGCTTCTATCCTCACTTATATTCATGTCCTTTTCTGACCAAACTACAAAGATCCACCTGCTCTTGTAGCTGTCCAGATCATGTTTTGTCTGTGAGTCCCCTTATAATTTATATTTTCAGACCCTTACATCTGTCTGCCTCTCTTCCTTTGGGTTTAAGACACTTGGAGCTGACTTTTTTTCTACAGTAGGACTGAGCTGTTTTCAAACAAGATCTAGTGACCATTTCAAGTCTGTTTTTGTTTGCATAATAGGATAAGGGTCAATGTCCATTATTTACATAATATTTCAATCTTTTTAGTCCCATTGTTAAAGTGACTAGCTCCTGTACTGAATATTTCTCATACATTTGTCAAAAGTTAACCACATGTGTTAATTATTTTCTAGACTTTCTAATCTTTTCTAATTCTGTATGTCTTTCAAAATGTCAACTTTAAGTCTCAATTATGGTACCATTAAAGTAAATTTTAAATTTGGATACTGTGAAATTTTCCAATTTGGCTTCTATTTGTGTTTATTAGGTTATTCTATGCCATTTGTATTTTCTAAATAATGAAATTATCTTGTCAATTTTTCAAAGAACTTAGGGTTTGGTTTAATATATATATTAACATTATTGGTTAACTTGGTAATGTTAACTTTGGTTTCATGGAATGTGTTGTATCACTCTATTTATTTAGGCTTTTAATTTTTAGTGTATTTCCCAAATATATCTTGTTAAATATAATCTTAAATATTTTATAGGTTTACATGATATATCTAAAATTTCAGATTTCAACTGTTTGTGTTATAACATGGTAAACATATTTATGTTGATGGTTTATCTTGTAAATTTGTTAAACTTACAGTTGTGAAAAATTTTAAATTATGAATCATTTTAGAAGATTCATTAGAATTTATCAAATACATGACCATACCACCTGTAAATAATGACAAAAATCTTCTTTTCCAAGGCACATACCTTTTCACTTAGTGTTGAGTAAAGTGGTGAAAGATAATAAATTTTTCATCTTTCACAGATGAGGGAAACATTTAGTTTTTCAACATGAAATAGATCAGTTTCAGTGTTTCACAGACACCATGCTTATGAAATTACTTCATGATCTTAGTTACTTTCACTCCTTCTAATCTTAGTTTCCTGAGAATTCGTGAGGCAGATTATTTTGCATGTAGCACTCAATATTTGGTTCCTTGGTCCTTTTGGTTAGTTTTGAACAGCTGTTGGGTATAATAATTTTGTGTTCCCAAATGGATTTTGTGATTTTTATTAAAGATTGTTGGGTTTTTATGGAACAAAGCTTAAGAACTGTGAGTTTGTTCGATTTTTTTAATTGAATTCTTTATTGGAACATTTTATATACAGTTCACAATCACATTTAACACTGGGGAATTTGTACCAGTATATGACAGAAGTAAATTCTCATTTTTACCCATATCCCTACCCACCCACAACCCCCACCACTTATATACATGTTATTTCTTTTTCTATCAGAATCATATTTATTCTTTCCCCTCATTATGTTCCCCCACCACATTCCTTTTGAATATTCCCTTTTTAAGACTTATTTTTAAACTCTGATTAGTAGCTATTAATTTTTCTATCAGAAATAACTTAGTTCTTTTGCCAAGGTACAGTGCTCTAGGGTCCCTACTGACTGCCCTGGTGATCTTCAAATATTTTAATTCTAGTTGGTCACCGCTGGAATAATTTCCTCTCTTGGGAATATATGTTATTTACCAAATTCCTTTCATTCTCTGTTCAGCCTCATGCAATTTTTTTTTTTTTGAGATAGGGTCTTACTTTATAGTTCAGGCTGGCCCTCAGCTCACTATGTAGCCCAGGCAAGCCTCAAACTCAGCAATCCTCCTGCTTCTGCCTCCTGAGTGCTGGGATTACAGGCGTGAGCCACCACGCCCCGTGCTGTGGTATGTGGTGTTGATTGCTGGTGGGCCTGAGTCTCCACGCCCAGCATTGTATGTGGTTACTGGGATCAAACTCAGGGCCTTGTGCTTGCGAGGCAGGCGCTGGAACCACTGAGCTAAATCTCAGGCCCCCTCATGCAATGTTTAATGCATATACGATGTAATATTTAGCAGCAGACTCAGACAACTCATATGAAGCTTCTTAGAATATTTTTGCGTAGTTTCTTTCTTGTTGTAAATGAGTTTTGGAACTTCCTTCTATTTCATATTCTCTTAAGTAAAATATTTCACTCAGTTTTTCCAGCATTCCCTATTATGGTATCTGCATTCCAACCTAATCCAGATTTTTCTTCTAGGAGTCATTGCACTTATAGGGCCAGTTTATTGGTTTCCATTTTTTGAGGGATCACAATATACGGATATTGTATATTTTCCCAAAGTATGAAAACATATCTTTGATGTATTTTATTCAGCTGTCTTGTTGTAAGAAGCTGTATGTGTAAGAATGGGAAGAGGGCCAAGAGATGGGGCAAGGGGAGGAAGAGGTGGAGAAGGGAATGAAAAAAAGGGAGATACGTTGCCTGTATGTGCAGGTGCCCCATAAGGAATGTAATCATCAACTGCAAAACACTCTTATCTAAATTATGCTGTTCTAGTAGAGTTGAAAACAAAGGTCTTATTGCTAATCTTAAACAACCATTTTTACTATTATTGGTGTGTGAAAACTCCATTGAGTTTTGTGTATTAATTTTTACCAGAATGCTTGCTTAACTCTTCTTATTATAATAATTTAACCTAACCATACTTTATTTTATGAATAATGAAACTTTTCTGTCATAATTTTTCTTGTAGCTTTCCTTCAAAATCTGAAAAGAATACTCAACTGATGACAAGCAAAAGCAACCACAAAAGGCAGTCAACACTGTGAAGATTTTAAGTTTTAGAGGTAGTGGTGCTGGAAATTCATCTTTGTTAGGTGCACAAGGTCTCTTGGGAATGTATTTCATCGCAGTTTATAGAAAGTGTGTCAAGAGTCTAGTGTTTTCTTGTCAAACAAATCCAGATTTAGATTTTTCTCTTCATGCTCCTAAAATGGCGGCAGTGAAAGTAGCTACTCAGCCACACTTTCAAAACATGGGAAAATGTGCACGGACTTTTTTTGCGTTGCAATAGAGGGAAACATTGAGAAAGGAGTAAGAAATGGTTATTTGATTAACCAGCCTATTAAATGTTATACATCACTTCTTTTGAGTTAAGGAAATTCTCTCCTATTTATAGTTTGATTTGATTTTTAAAATTTTGCCTAAGTTTTTAAGTCTACAGACTTGCATTTTATTTATAATGATATTTGTCTCTGTTTCTACTCCCCTTATCAATCTCAAGTTTTCATGAGTATTTGCACTGTCTTTCTTGATCAATTATGGCATAATATCGTCTTTTTTAGTTATTTTTCCAAGATCTAGTGTTTTTAATTTATTCTTTTATTGTATTTTTAATTTCTTTGAATTTACTTTCTTGCTTCGTTATTTTTCTCCTTCAATGTTCTTTGAATTTAGTTTTTATTTTTCTGGTTTCACAAGATGAATGTTGTGCTGGTCATTGATTTAGTGCTTTTCAGTTCTAAATTTACGCTATTTTTAAAGAAAATATGTGGCTTATAAATATTTCTCTGTTGTCTGCCAGGAAGATTTTTATGGAGTGCTAGCAGAGAAAGAAGTTTCCCTTCCCGAATCCAAGTAGCACTCTCACCAGGACCCTGGAGAACACATCCTTAATTCCCTACTTGGCCTTCATGATATTGTCCAGCACGAGTTGTTGGTAGATCATCTTTCTCCAGTGTTTGACTTCTGTGTGATTTTTGAGGCTATGACCCCGAGTGGCAATGCTATACACCAAATTCCTAGAGTCCTGGCTAGTGCCTGGGCTAAGATCCCTGCACACCTCCAACAACATTCCCTCAATCCCAAGCATGCCTGAGACTCCAGTGGATTAGTTTCTAGTGGGACTGCTACCTAACGCTCGTCCTTAGCATCTGACTCAGATCCACTCTCTCCAGGCTGCATTTGAAAAGAATCCTTCAGTTACATCTGTAGCACTGCTCTCGTACCTCAGCTTTACTGCTTGCCCTCCCAGTAGCTCTTTCTCTTCACCTGTACTACTGCAGCCCCCATACTGCCCCCAACATCCAGTGCCTACGTGTCAACCAGTTTTCATGGATCCTAGAGGTTTATTTCTTCTAGCTTTCCTCATGCAAACACAGTACTTGACTCCTCAGGTGCACAGTGAATTGTGACTCCAACCTGCCTGTCAGCTGTAGCTTGTCCGCATCTGGGAAGGGTATTCCTGCTTGCCTGGAAACTGTGAGCCAATTCCGGCTTGGTAGGCTAGAAGACTTATTCGTTATCTAATTCAGTGTAATCACAAATGTTTTGCAAAGTTTCAGCCACCTTTGCAAGATAATCCTTCCTTAGACAATCTCCCTCGAGACTTGGCTAGATAGATCTGCTTTAGGGTTTTCTATTTTTAAGTAATTCTCCACAGCCAATAATTGTTCATTTCAAAAGGACTCCTCTTTATTTCCTCCTCCTAAGTGGACCTAACCTATAAAGACAGGAGTTCAATTTCATCACGTTTTCTACTAAAAGTGGTTTAAGGAGATTGATTCCTTTTTGGAGTAAATGTTTCTGTATGATAAAAATCTTCCACTACAAACACTCCTTCTGTAACAGAAATTAGCTCATGTCAGATTGGTAAATAAGAGAATAATGACAGCCTAATGCATGCATTTATTTTCTTCATACATTTTTACAAAGCCAATATGTTAACATTTTATCATAGCAAATGTTATAACAGCAAAACAAGTACACTAGAATAGAATGTGAGTGTATATTGCTAAATGCTGTCAGCTGTGCTTGAGTACAATACTGTAGATGATTCCTAAATATTCTCTACTCTTCTCCTTGGCTTGTGTTAGGTGCTTCTTCTTGAAATTACTTTTTGTCTGACTCTTTTTCCCCAGGCCTTTTACCTTGCTATAATTCAGTACCCTTTATATTTCTTTTTTTTAATTGAATTCTTTACTAGTACAATTTATATGCATCTCAGAATCACATATAACATTGGGGAATTTATACCAGTATATGACACAAGTTAATTCTCATTTTTACCCATATCCCTACCAACCCACACCTCCTCACCCCCTTTATACATGCTCTTTTATTTTCTTTCTGTATCATATTTATTTCTTCCCCTCATCACATTTCCACACCAAGTTCCTATGGAAATTTCCCACTATATAAAAGCTGTCATACTTTCTAGAACTCATTTGCATCTACGTGTTCAAGCCAAAGAGAAGATCTGGAAATTGTGTATCTGTGATCTATTGATTTCACTTATTAGTATATCCTCCAGGTGTCTCCATTTGCACCTAAATGGATCGATCTTGTCATTCTTTATGGCAGAGTAATACTCCATTTTATTAAAAAAACTACATCTTCTTTATCCAGTCTCCAGTTGATGGACATTTGGGTTGTTTCCAAGATTGAGCTATCATGAACTGAGCTGCTATGAGCAAGGGTGTACATCTGTCTTTCCAATGTGATTTAAAAAAATTTTTTGGTATATTCCTAGCAGGGAGATAGCCGGGTCAAATGGGACCCCTAGTCCTAGTTTTCTGAGAAATCTCCACACAAATCTCCACAATGGTTGCACTAGTCTGCAATCCCACCAACAGTGGAGAAGGGTTCCTTTCTCCCCACAGCCTCGCCAGCATTTATTGTTGGTTGATTTTATGATCACGGCCATTCTTTGTGGAGTGAGATGAAATCTCAGTGTTGTTTTCATTTGCATCTCTCAAATGACCAGTGATGTTGAACATTTCTTCATATGTTTCTTGGCTGCTTTGACTTCTGCCTCTGAGAAGTGTCTGTTCATTTCAGATGCCCATTTTTGAATTGGGTCTTTAAACTTGGGGAGGCTGATCTGTTTGAG
>PVIC010014060.1:0-37124 GCA_004025085.1 Thryonomys swinderianus
AAAAAAAAAAAAAAAAAAAAAAAAAAAAAAAAAAAAAAAAAAACTTTCAAACCAACAAAATGCCCAAGGATAAAAAAGAGTTAAATAATTTGTGACCTCTTACTATGGCCGAATATTATGTATTCATTTAACACATTGCTTTTAAGTATTATTTAATGATATGGAACCCTAATCATAATAAAATGGTGATTTAAAAAGAAAGCAGAGCACAGAATTATTTAAATAGCTGTGTATCCTTAGAAAAGCAGACCGAGAAAGAAGGAAAGCAAAGGCCCACTGCAATTATCTGTAGGTAGTAATACAAAAAGCAGTTTTCATTTTCTTTTTCAAAACATCTAATGGTTCTATAAGCTCAGAGAATAGATTTCTAGTCTGAAAAATCTGGATTTAAGTTCCAGCAGTGCACTTTCTAGTTCTTACTTACTCTTAACCTCCCAGTCACGGTGACTTCATCTATAAAACAGAGATTACTGTGACTACTGTGAAGAGTAGAAAGAGTGAGTGGGATAATGCATGCAAAATGCTTAGCAAGGTAGCTGGCGGGTTGCAAGTATTTGCGAAAAGGTTAACTCTCATCAGCAGGTATTACTTTTCCAATTATTTTTTTTCTTAAAATGAAAACAAACACAAAACTGAGCCAAAGGAGGTTGTCTGTTTTCTCTCAGGAGAGAACCTATCAGAGAATGAGAGACTGCTGAGGGTGGAAGGTTTGGCACTGAGTGGAATTTGGTTTGTGGTAGATAAAGACAGGGCTGAAAAAAATCTACCTGGAAAAGAGGTTTGACCTGTGGGGAAATGGCACCAGGATTGAACAGGATAATGAGCAAGCTTCAAGTCAAGGCTATTGATGTGTCAACAACCATAAAATGTTCAAGTTCCTAACGGTTTACATTACCAATGAAAGGTCTTCCAAAGGGTCACAGAGAACCTGATTAGAAACGCAACTGTCTATACCAGGGTCCATTTGGTCTGGACCGTGGAGCATAGGAGGGGGTCTAAATTTAATAAAGCAAATCTATAAGGATTGCAGGTATTGCCGTTGGAGTATACTGAAAATATATGGAGACCTGGCTTCAAAGGCACACTGCCTTGTTCTTCAAGCTCATTTTTCTCTTTAGGGGCCTGGCATATAAGGCACGATCAAAATATTTGGCAAGTGTTTAAAAATATTATTATAAAGGACATGCATTGTCACCAGGCATGGTGGCTGACGTCTGTAATCCCAGCACTCAGGAGACAGAGGCAGGAGGATTGCTGAGTTCGAGGCTTGCCTGGGCTACATAGTGAGCTCAGGGACAGCCTGAACTACAAAGCGAGACCCTGTGTCAAAAAAAAAAAAAAAAAAGACACGAACTGCCATTAATTCCCCTGAAAATTCTCCTCCTGGTTCAAACATACTTATCCCATCATTCTTGTCACTTTCTGAAGCAGTTCTGGAATTCTTCTTTTGTGAGTGTCTTTACAAACTGTGGTCAAAAATACAGTGAATCCCACTGCCAATGCCATCCATAGAAAGATGGGCTTATATAAACATCACAGTGTATTTTCCTATACCTTAATCCCCAGATCTGACACCATACAGCTTCTGGCTCTCCCCCAAAGTCAAAATGACCATGAAATTTGAACGCTCTGACGTGATTTAAGACATTGAGTCAGTCACAAAAGTGCAACTAAACACAGTCATAAAAAAGGAACTTCCAGGGCTGGAGGGTTAGCTCAGTGGTTCCAGCGCCTGCCTCGCAAGCGCAAGGTCCTGAGTTCGATCCCCGGTAACCACATATAATGCTGGGCGTGGAGACACGCCCACCAACAATCAACACCGCATACCACAATGCCGGACATGGTGGCTCACGCCTGTAATCCCAGCACTCGGGAGGCAGGGACAGGAGGATTGCTGAGTTCGTGGTGGCTTGCCTGGGCACCATAGTGAGCTCAGGGCCAGCCTGAACTACAAAGCGAGACCCTGTCTCAAAAAACAAAAAAAAAAAAAAAAAGGAACTTCCAAAACTGTTTCAGAAAGTACCCAAAACTGTGGGGTAAGTGTGTTCAAAGTAAGGAGTAGTATTTTGAGGGGGATTGATAGCAAAGTGCTTTTTACTGTAATTTTTAAAAAATTGAAAGATTCACTGTATTTTGGTTTTCTTTTTTTTTGAGACAGGGACTTGCTGTGTAGTTCAGCCTGGGCCTGAGCTCACCCAGGCAAGCCTCGAACTCAGCAATCCTCCTGCCTCTGTCTCCTGAGTGCTGGGATTACAGGCCTGAGGCACCATGCCCAGCATTGTGGTATGTGCTACTGATTGCTGGTAGGCATGAGTCACCATGGCTGGTACTGTTGTATGTGGTTACCGGGATCGAACCAGTGACCTTGTACTTGCAAGGCAGGCACTGGAACCACTGAGCTAAATTTCTGGCCAGATTCTTTGTATTTTTAAGTCAGGCCCTATAGATATGTTTAGAGGTATGGAATAGCCTCCACACACTAGCTAATTAACCCAAGGCAGATTACTTACTTTATGGATCCATCTACCTCCACTTCTGCATCTATATGGATAGCCAATGGTGGCTAATAGAGAAATGCAAATTAAAACAACACTGATACTCCATCTTACTCCAGAAAAAAATGTTCATCATCAAAAAATCAAATAATAACATATCTTGTCAAGGCTGCAGAAGAAAAAGAAACTTGTCTACATGTTGATAGAAATGTAAACTAGTACAAATATAGAACAATAATACACAATAAGACAGACTCTTGCCTTGCCTCCATTTTTTTTCCCCACAGTGTTTTGTAACTGTTTGAACCACTTGACCTTTCAAGAATATTTTGTTACGGGGAATGGAAAAAACGAGAATTAAGCCATGCCATGTACTGGTACAAATTCTCAATGTCAGTTGTAATCATAACGTGTATATAAAATGTACCAATAAAATCTATTTTAAAAAAAGAATATGCTGTTAGCTTTGGCCCCTTGCAGGAATGTCCTGTTAATTCGATTCTTTCAAGAATGTTCTGTAACTCTGTCCCTCTGCTTTTGCAAGCAGGTTCACGTGATATGTGTTTTAGAAATATTCCCTAACCCCCTCCCCTTCCCAACTCACACCTACCCTTAGATCCCTATAATGAGGAGACTCCCATTTCTGGTGAAGCAATCAGGCTTTGGAGCATGAACCCCTCTGAACCAACTAGTGTAATAAAAGGTTATTCCCCACCTCTTCAAGTCACCTTCAGATTCTCTAGTCTTCCAATTGTGGTAGCTGCAACCTAGAACTGTAGCACTGAACTGTAGTTATGCATCAGAGATGTGACACTTGGCTGTAACACTTGGTTGTAGCATTGAGTTGCTTCACTTTGCAACAATGCAACCACTATGAAAATCAATATGGAGATTCTTCAAGAAACCTAAATTAGAAATTCCATTTGACCCACGTATCTTCCTTGTAGGTATTTTCCCAAAAGGGTTAAAGACACGATATTTCAGTAATACATGTATACCCATTTTTATAGCAACACAATTCATAATAGCTACCTTGCAAAATGTTTTGTGTGGTGCCTGGTAGGCTTTAGTGAGTACTTGATAAAATGGCACCTCTGGTTGCTTTTTAAAAGTTACTCTAAATACAGACTCAGAATCTTCTTCAGAATGGAATTACTCCTTTAGGAACCGTGAACATGGTGTAGAGTACTGCATAGATGCACAAAGAATGAAAGGCAACAATGTTTTAGCACCTAGTAAAAATTCTCACATGTCCCAGGCTTCAACATAATGCTTTTGACCATGATTCTCTGTTCTCTCCAGCATTTATTTACCCCTGCCAGACTAAGTAGGTGCAAGGGACAGTGAGACAACCAGAGACACAGTCCCTTCGCCTCACACTGCTCAGAATCCAGTGAGGAGTACAGATAGGGAAAAGAGATAAACAATTCATTCAAGTGTGATCCACCTAATGAGAACAAGAAATAAAATTATACCATGGCTAAGGGTTTAGGAGTGAGAATACTTGGTTTTAACTCCAGATCTTGCAAGCCATGAGAACTTTAGGTGGTTCCTCTGCCTCTCTAATCTTCAGTATTTTCATCTGCAAACTGAAGATAATGATAATAGTACAACTCCCTTGTGGGGCTGTTATCCAGACTAAGGAGAAATTCTTACAACCATGCCTGGAATACAGTAACTGTTTCATAAGTATTAGCTGTTGCCACTATTAAAATCTATGGATCTTGGAAAAACAGGATAATTCTCTGAACTCCCTGAGAGATTCACCTAATATCCAGCCTCCAATATACAGTCTGGGTACTCAGAGCTCATGACCACACCCCACCTGAATTCCCCTCAGCATCACTGCACATCCAGAGTAAATGTCTGAGGGAATCAGGATGTCCATTTCCATTATTTTAACTAGCTCTTCTCTAAAAGAAACACTAGAGGCTATACGAGTAATTTGTTCATCTTCTAAAAAGAATAAAAACTGGGCCAGAGATTTAGATAGGTAGTTTCAGCACCTGCCTAGCAAGCCAAGGTCCTGAGTTCAATCCCTGGTAACCACATACAACAACATAGGGTGTGGTGACTCACGCCCACCAGCAATCAGTACCACACAACACAATGCTGGGCACCGTGGCTCACGTCTGTAATCCCAGCACTCAGGAGGCAGAGGCAGAAGGATTGATGAGTTCGAGGCTTGCCTGGGTACATAGTGAGCTCAGTGCCTGCCTGAACTACACAGCAAGTCCCTGTCTCAAAGGGGAAGAAAAGTGAATAAAAACTTCAAATCATCCCCTTATCTTCATGTACATCAAGCAAGCTAGGAAGAGAAAGACAGAACAAAGGAGAGATGGAAGATAAGGAACATAAAGAAGATAAGGAAGGAAGGAAAGAAGGAAGGAGGGAGGAAAGAGGGAGGGAGGAAAGGAAGGAGAGAGAGAAAGAAGAGAGGGAGCATGAGATAGGAGGGGGTAAAGGTAGGGGAGGAGAGGAAAGGTTGGAAAGGGAAGAAGGAAGGAAAGAAAGAAGATAGAGGGGAGAGAGAGGGGAAAGGTGAGAAAGGAGAGACGAGGGAAAATAAGAAAGGAGAGGGAGAGAAATAAGATGGAGAGAAGGAAGGAAAGCAGGGAAGAAATAAGAAAGGAAGAAAGGGAGAAAAGATGGGGCCTTCAAAGGAGAGCAGAAGAGGGTGAAGCAGAATAGCCATGGGTAAGTCAGGACTTTCTAAATATGAACAGAATATGAAACACTTGAGCACACACTCTTTCCTGGGCCCATATGACCGAGCAGACAGGTGACAGGTATCTTCTCTGTGATTCCCGTACCTGAACATCTGCTTCCCCAGAGGCTCCCTTGGGTCATTCCAGGTCCTCCACAAAATGAATGACTCATGGTCCCATGATGACATCCAACAGAAGCCAATTGTTTCTTTTCCCTAGCATGAGCCTAGACATTCAGGCAGAAAAAAACGTGTTTGAGGGTTTTGTTGAACCAAGAAAGCACTGTGATACCTGGGAGAAATGCAATCACTACATGATAAATTTGGGCTGGCTGCCTGCCATTCTCCATTTCTAATTCACACACACACACACACACACACACACACTCATGTGCTTACACACAAACAGAGCTCTCTGTAACCCTATGTGTTGCTACCTGAAGGAGTGAGAGACAAATACTCAGCAGTCTCATACAGCTACCAACCAATCAGCATGGACACAACCATAGCTTTGAAAAAGATTCCGTAAGTCCTCTGTCATTACTCCTTTAATTTAAAAAATCACGAAAAAGTTTAGAAACTCAAGAGGATGTCTGAACTGGTAACTTTTCAGTTGGAAGTATTCAGTATTTTTTTTTTTTTTTGAGACAGGGTCTCGCTTTGTAGCTCAGGCTGGCCCTGAGCTCACTGTGGTGCCCAGGCAAGCTGCCGCGAACTCAGCAATCCTCCTGTCCCTGCCTCCCGAGTGCTGGGATTACAGGCGTGAGCCACCATGTCCGGCATTGTGGCATGCGGTGTTGATTGTTGGTGGGCGTGTCTCCACGCCCAGCATTATATGTGGTTACCGGGATCGAACTCAGGACCTTGCACTTGCGAGGCAGGCGCCGGAACCACTGAGCTAACCCTCCGGCCCAGTATTCAGTATTTTTATTATGTACTGTAGGCATATTTATGAATCCCAACTGTCTCAGACTGGCTTCCCTAGAAGTAGAACCTGCAATGAGAATTGCAATATGAGTGACTTATTAAAAAACTCTTCCCCAAGGAAGAAAACTAACAAGGAAAAAGTTGACATGGAACAAAGAAAGGAAGAAATTCCAGCAAGGGGAAAGACTTCCAATAAAGTTTCAGAGATGAAAACATCCATTTGATCCCATTAGGGTCTCTGAAGTATGAATCAGCCCTCTACTGACCTGGGCTTAGATGCGAGAGCCAGCATGGAAGGAGGATTAGGCTCTCCTGGCTCTTTTTGTTACAGGCAGTCACTCCATGGCCTGGACAGTCCTCCTCAAAAAGCACCACTCATATTGGCCATTGGATGCCAAATCACAAGAAAGATGGAGATTGGAGACAATCAAAATGGGCTCCAGGAAACCTGAGAGGAGCACCAGCTTCATCACAGCACCAACTGAGGTCAGCTCAGACCTCTCCGTGGGGCAGACATGTACAATGATGACTGCAGATCTGAGTGTGGGGCACTGCTCAGTTGCTTAGCATTTTTCTTATGAGGTACAGCACATCTGGATGCCTCCTTTGCTCGAGGCTCACCCTCTTTAATGCCAAAGTATGTAAAATGCCCACAACATGACAGAGGCAATATATATATATATATATATATATATATATATATATATATATATATATATATATATATATATGAACATGTTCACTCTCACAACACCTTTTCAAGGCGGTGAAAACCTTCTCATCTTACGAGTGTACAAATTGAGATTTAGCAAGCTTGCCAAAGCCCTAGGTTCTGTTTTCAATACCTCAAAGCAAACAAACCAACCAACTCAGAGAAGGGTTCACAACAGATAAATGGTAATCAAGGCATTCTGACAAACCTCAGAGCTGCTAGATTCCAAAGTTTATATATTTTTCCCAACATCACATAACATCGTCTCTCTTTAATAACTGACTTTTATTAACAAAAAGAAATGTATTTACGGTATATAACATGACTTCTGTATACAAAACGCAGCCTTCTTCTGATCCAAACATGTGGTAGAAGCAGATCCTGAGATGAGGATTCCAGAGAAATTCACACAATCTACAACACAGAATGCAGGTGGTGCTCAGGAGAAAGTCATCCGGGTGGCAGGGAGGCAGGACAGGGAAGGGGGCCAACCAGGCAAGGGATGATTTCAGCTTCAGCCTGGGGGCAAGTCTCGGGCTGGGGGAGAACTGGGCTGCATGGTTTGTTCCAACCAGTAGCAAGAGAACCGGACTCTGATTTGCCTGCACCAGTGGGTGCACCGAGGCATGTCATTCCCCCATGTAGGATGGCTCCAGTATGCCGAGAGAATCCTCCGAGGAGAGTTACAGGAGTGAACAGTGAGAAGCAAAGCCCATGGGACCCCAAAGTAAAAAACGGGAGAAATCAAAGGAATAAGAGGAAATCAAAGGAACATACTGGACAGCACGCCGGAGCACCTACTACTCCCATCACAGCCCAACAGCACTTTCCCAAACTCAAGGCTTTAAAGCTCAAGAGCCAATTTTCTTCCTGTCTGGAGAAAATAACTATCCCTTCCTGATCTTCTAGATATTATCTCTAGGACCATTCACAGGAGCTGATTACCTAAATACAGCTCTAATCTGAGGAAACTATCCCGTTTCTCTTCTCTAGATAGAAAGAGACATAATTGAGTAACTTGTCCGTGAAACTTCAGATCCATTCATACAGACATCAGTAAATAAGAGGGAATTTGACTGTTCATAGAACTTCAGCAAATTGAGCTCTTATTTGGGGGAAAATGAAAGGCTTCTGAGATTTAATGTGAAATACTCTACAAGGAAGATGATTGAACACTTTTTACAGGGGCTTCAAATTTTTATTGTGGTAGGTAATGAATGTGCCTTTCATTTCTTTCTCTCTCACTGCTTCTATTCATTTCCCTGATGCTGAAGGCCCCACTCCTGAGGAAGCTTGAAGAAATGGGAATTAGTGCATCGGAAATGGACTGACAGGGGAAAAATGGTAGGAAGGCCAGGACCCCAGACTGGAAAAGCTGGAATTACACAAATGCTAGGTCCCACACGAGAAACCCCAGGATGGACCAGAACTTTTAAAATCAATGTTAATTATCAAGAACTAAAATCAAAGTATCACCAATAGCTAAGTAGAATGAGTACCAATATGGGTATCATGAGCACAGCCAATAAAGAGAACAAAAAGGCACTAATTACCTCAAGTAAATACCATGTAGTTATGAAAAACAAAAGTCCACTCGAATGAGCTTGAGCTAAAGTGGACTTTAATTGGAAGGATGAGGATAGAGGATTGGTGCAGCTTATATCTAGATGTATCTTAAAGCCTCATATGCTCATAGGTGAAGCTTTTGGGACATGACTGGTTCATGGACATGTGATTCGTTATCTGTTCACTGATTGATTTAGCACAACCCTGGATGTCCATAAGTGACTCAGTGATGAGTAAAGGCCCAACCTGGGAGTGGGTGCCACCAACCAAAAGACTTATAACCCAGAAGGAATAAAAAAGGACAGAAGCAAGCCCCTGCTGCTTCCTGATTGCCCTCCTATGGACTGTTTCTCCTCCTCTGCCATGATGCCCAGCCTTGGACTCAGCTGACTAGGGACTGAAATCTCTACAATCTGTGAGCTAAAATAAGACCCGTGTCAAGTAGTTTGTTTCAGCGAAAAGATAAGGACTGAACTTAAAGGATGAATAATGAGCTAAGCACACAAAGCACTCCTCTCTATCCTACATCAAAAACAATAGTTTATTAAGAGCCCTAGTGCATGTGAGGTAGTATGCTGAATGCTTTGCCTCATTATCTCATACAAAGACACTCTACGTACAAACATTCCCATTTTTCAGATGAAAAAGCAAAGATCTAGAAGTTAAGGAAATTTTCCAAGCTTACACAAAATTTGTCCTCCAAACTACCACTTCCTACCACCACTTGACTACGTGAGTTCTGTCATGTCAAATTATGCATGCTTCTCTCCAAAAGCTGGCTTTTCCCTACTTCAGCAACTTCAAGAATAGCAAAATAGCCACTCCAACTCTAAGTGGCACCCAGAGCAAAACACCATGGCAGGAGACAAGCCCACCTTTATTACACAAATGCAGCCCGCCTTTTTAGCCATAATTACATTCAGTAACACCAAACACTATCTGAAACATCTATTATTTAATTAAGAATTAGCTAATTGGCTTTTTATCACTTTATGATCATGGGAATGGAGAAGATTTCACCCTATAAGATTGGAAAAGCCAAAGCATAGCATGATGGTAACTTCTCTATGAAATACTGAGTACAGAAAATGATAGGGTACCTACAATGCCCTCACTGAGTCACACAATGCTTCTTTGGTGATACCTGTAAGCATTCTCCCTAGGGTCCAGGGTTTCACGAATGAAGTGAACTCTCCTGCCATTAAAGCTCATAATGTCTAGATGGAAGAGATGCATGAGTAAACCACTGCCACCCAGCAGGGGAAGCACTGGAGCTGAGAGAAACAAGGAGTGCTGCTGTCTTGCAGAGAGGAAGGGCCAGGCCTGAAAAGTGAGGGAAGACATCCTGAAGGCAGGATGACAAGTGGAACAGACAAATAGACATGAACTACTGTGCTGCACAATGCACAGCTCATGCCTTGCTAGGGAACTTTAGGAAACTAGGTAAAACTAGAATGTGAAGGCTACAAGGAGAGTGCCCACAAATGAGGTTAAAGGTGTAGCCAAGGGCCAGACCACAAGCGACTTTTTGTGCAAAGAAAAGACAAATGTACTCAAAGCAAAATTTAAAAAGGCTGGGTGTACTTGTCTCACCAGCATGGAGGCTCTAGGTTTAATCCCCAGTGCCAAAATAAAAGCATAGCCCATAATTAAATGTATTAAAAAGATAAAGATATGAACAATATAGAACAAGAAGAATAATTTTCTTTTTGAGACAGGGTCTTGCTTTGTAGCTCTGGCTGGCCCTGATCTACCGTATAGCCCAGGCAAGCCTAGAATTCAGCAATCCTCCTATCTCTACCTCTGCCTCCTGAGTGCTGGGATGACAGGTGTTAGCCACCATGCCCAGCACTGTGGTATGTGGTACTGACTGCTGGTGGGCATAAGTCATCACACCCAGTATTGTTTTATGTGGTTACCAGGGATCAAACCAGGGGCCTTGTGCTTGCTCGGCAAGCACCAGACCACTGAGCTAAATCGCTGGCCAAGAATACAATATTTTTTAAAACAAGGAATGAAAAACATAATAGTTGAAATAAAGAACTCAATGAATAGATAAATGAACACAGATTGGCTATAGCTATAATGAATTAATCAACTGGAAGGCAAAATGAAGAAAATCTTGCAAAAAGAAAAGAAATGGCAAAAAAGAAAAACGTTTAAGAGCTAAGTGATATGAAGGATGAAAGACAATCACTACCATCAAAATAATAAGATTCTGAGAATTAAAGAGGAGTAAAAACTTGAAGACATAATAGTTACAAATATCTGAAGATTTAAAACAAGTTCAAAAGAGTAGAAATAAGAAAAACCTACATTCAGATTCACTGTAAAGGTTAAGAAATTATCAGAAGCAAAGAGGAAATTCTAAAAGCTTCCAGGAAGGAAACACAGATCAAATTGTCAAAAAGGAAAATGCAAATTGATATCAGAATGTTTTCCTCAGCAATACTAGCTGCAAGAATTTAAGAAGTGATATTTTTAAAGAATTTTAAAAATTGAACTTAAAAGGTTATATCCAATTAAGCTGTCATTTGAATATAAGAATATGATAAAAAATATTTTCAGACATAGAAACACTCAAAGATTTGCCATATGAAGCCTAACGCTAAAACCATTTTCAGACAAATATCTAAATAAGATGAAAGACAAATTCTGTAGATGGTACCAAAGATATATAGATACAGGCAATCAAATGTCCTGGTCAAGTTTGATGCCATCTTCAAAGAACAGCCATGGGCAAATGAAAAGATAAATTACATCCATGAACACACAGAAATGTCTACAGACTCTATGCTAAATGTGGTCTTATGGTCTGGGGATATAACTCAGTGGCACAGCACCTGACTGGCAAGGACAAAGTTCCGAATTCAATCCCAGGTAACAGAAAGAATAAGGGGAGGAAAATCGCAAAGTTTGGTCTGACCTGCACTTGTAGCAATATACCCAAATCCCACTGAAACAGATTCTGCAGCTTAATGAGATTCCCAGGTGATTTGAATGCATGTTAAAGCTCAAGAACTAGTCTAGATATTTTCAGCATAACCAATGTGATTGTGGGGAGGGAAGAGATAAGATGAGGTTGTGCTAACTTCTTAATCGTTTTAAGAGGAAACAGAGATAGTACTAGGGAATGAATATAGGAGCACTCTTCCATTAAACCATACTATCAGCCTTTGACATTTTTTAAATTTGTTTAATTTTGAAACAAAGCTTAAGTTGCCCAGGCTAGCTTTAAACTTGGGATCCTTGTGACTCAGCCTACCGAGTAGCTAATAGTTGTTTCCCATCATGCCCAGCTGAGACATCAAACCTTTTAAGCGAGGATTAAAAAGTAAAATGAACTGAGAAAAACATTAAGATAGATAAGCTGCTGTCAAAGAAAATTAACTCTAACCACATACAAAATTATGGATGAGTTGTGGCAAGTGGTAGAAAAGTACAGGGGAATTTCAAAAGCTAACATGCAGTGTGATACACATTTCTTAAAAAATAAAACAAAAATATTCAGGAATACTGTATAAGTGAACAAATGTATCAAAGGAAAGCAAACATAATGAAAAAGTAAGACTGATGGTGAACTGTATGATTAGACACACAGTACTGTCAATATTTTAGCTTTAGCCTGGGACAGGATCACAGGTGCTTATTACTTTATTAGAAATAATTAACTACAATTATTAAGCATAATTAACTGGACAAAAGCAAGTCTTTCACAGAATGAGAGAGCATTATAAACCAAGGGTTATTATCAGTCCAATTTCGTGCACCTAAGATGCAAAAGCAAACACAAATCCACCATCTTACATAAAGCAGATGCTCAAAAGATGTTTGTGGGATGAAAAAGACAATTCCTTTGACAACCATGTGAAAGATCAGTCAGATATGGCAGGCAAAGATAAGTAAAGACAGTGTGGCTGAAAGCCAGACAAGTCTTCACAGAGTAGGAAGCCCTGAGAACAGGAGAGGGGATTCAACGCAGAACCCACAGGGCTTGGTGACCAATCAGATGTGAAGAGGAGTCATAGTTGGTTTCAGCAACCCCAAAACAGATCATGACTCACCTCATAGGAATGGAAAAAAAAATGAGAATCAAGATGTGTCATGTACAGGTACAAATTCTCAATGTTGAATGTGATCAGAATATATGAAAAAATGTACCAATAAAGTCAATTTTTAAAAACAGAGGCTCTGTGTTTCTCAGTTTTGTTCCTTTGACATCTTGTTTTGAAAAAACAACTATTCTGTGCATTGTTTAGCAATACACAGAACATTTCAGTAAACAAAAGACACGGTAAGCTCACACAGTGTTCACCACCGAGATTCTACAGTTGAGACATGGGTACATTTGCTCTTCCACATGTCTGTGCTTCTACCCATCCCTTCAGCCACTTAGCACTCCACTGTTAAGGAAGAGGCTGCCATACTGCACCAGGAAGAAAGCAAACTTAAACGAAAAATGTCTTGCCTCCTCAAACATAGAAATAAATAGTCTACAGTGATCTCAGACTCTCTCCTCACCCTGGCTAGCTGAAGGACAGAAACTCCTTCAGAGTTCTTTAAAATGTCATAATTTTGGAAACACTGTTGTTCTTGATAGGTTTTACGGGAGTTTTATGGAGGCAGTGATTCGCATTGTTATCATTTGGTCTGGGCTTTAGAAATACAGTCATTCCGTAGTATTTCAAACTACTTACCATCTACATGGAACATAATTAAATTCTGAGTGCTTCAAATAATACTCAGACATCAGTGACAAACAAAATTGACTCCTTAGGTTACATACTACTTGTCCTACTCTATATCAATGACAGTTATGATTTGATGAAAATATTTTCCCAGAGGGAAACACAAACTACACTTATTTCTTGTAGGAAAGAAAACAGTGGGTGGTCCAGTGATCTCATACCAAGACAGTGGTACCTTCCTGGCTAATGATAGTATAGTCTAGCTATAGGGCAGCTTTGAATTTCAAATTTAATTTCTGGAGAACTACATCCCATTTCATCTGCTCTTTCTTAAGCACTGCCTCACTCTCTTTTGGTTTCTTTTGTCCATTTTTTTTCTTTTGTCTTTTACACCAGTTGTATCCTAGCATAATGTTAATGGTCACATCTTCCTAAAAGCTCCCCTAACTTACTGTCAGGCATGCACTTAAGTCCCAGAGAGATCTGCTTATTTCTATCATGCTGTTTCAGTTTTCCTGTTCAAGGTGACATTCTTGATAAAGTCATACCTGAAATCAGGGGTATCTGGCTCTCACCCCAATATTTTTATTTATTTATTTATTTATTTATTTATTTATTTTTGAGACAGGGTCTTGCTTTGTAGTTCAGGCTGGCTTTGAGCTCACTATGTAGTCCAGGCAAGCCTCGAACTCAGCAATCCTCCTGTCTCTGCCTCCCGAGTGCTGGGATTACAAGCGTGAGCCACCACACCCGGCACCGTGGTATGTGGTATCGATGGCTGGTGGGCGTGAGTCACCACGCCCAGTATTGTATGTGGTCACCGGGGATGGAACTCAGGACCTTGCGCTTGTGAGGCAGGCGCCGGAACCACTGAGCTAACCCTCCAGCCCTCACCCCAATATTTTACTGTCTCTCATTACAACCCTGAAACCCAAATATTACCCCATAGAAAGAATGCTTATGATGGGAAGCCATTCACACACCGAAGGTCACCTGAAATAAAGCAGGACACAGCAAGAATAGAGAAATTATCTTTGGTCCAAATATCTAGGATTTCAGAAGAATTAAGCATCTTTCAAAATCTCTGTGATTTAGCTGAAAGAGTGGAAGAGTAAGAATTATTCAGCAAGGCGTGCTCAATTTGAAATGTTTCAAGTTAATCATGAAGCATATATGTCAATGTAGACAAAAGTAAGGAAGCCTGAATGGCCATCCTTTTCAAAAATTAATGAGTTTCTTTTTTGAGAGCAATCAGTGGAGAAGACAACTCTTGGTTGGTTCCAACATGTTGCCAACCGAAGCTAATTGAGAATCACAGTAAAACCCTGATTAGTCAGAATACTCTGGGTCATCAGTTTTGCTGATGAATTAGTTTAACTAGAAATATTTATGGGTTTAATGTTCACTTCTCAAAATGATATTCAAATACATGATGCCATTATTCTTCTTTATGACTCAGGTCACTGAGTATGACTTCAAGACCCTTGAGAGTAACCAAAAATCTTGCCAATTACCTAGATTATCATTGATCTACAACTTCTACCTGAAACTTACCATGTCCTGATTATGTTAACTCTAGGCTATTGTCCCTCAATGAATCCTTTTCCCAGGTCACTGTCACCAAAATATTTCTATTAATCCTTAAACATACACCTTCCATAAATCCAATTACTTTGACAGAGGCAATGTTCCCTGGAATATCCCCCACAATATTTTGTTCATGTGGCTGTAAAGAGCTGTGTGTGAGCTACCTCTCATCCAGTGGACCCAGTTTTAATGGAATTATCAAAATAACAACATACTTAACCAAAACCCCCACAAGAGTAAGGAAATGAATTGGCAATAATTTTGTGTTCACAGTAGTGAGCATGGTGCCTGGTCAAGAGACACTAAAAAAATACTGTTGGATGAATAAATGAAAGAATAAACAAGAAATGAAAGTGTGGTGCATACAGTTTAACAAGATATAAATGTGGGGATCTCAGCTGATTTCATAAAAATTCCAAAAGTTTATGTAAATACAGTATAAAAAGATATAGATGATGTAGATGTAGATATAAATATAGATACAGACATGGGTATGAAAATACATGGAGATAGAGATGTAGACAGTTCCAAGTTCATAGCAGTTTACTGAGTCACCTAAAATATCAGTTAAATGTAGATTCTGATTAATAGAGTTTTCACTTAGAATTGAAAATGACTTCCTAGGCATGGCTCACATGCACATGAGAGCCTCATTCTAGTTTTTAGAAAGTATATTCTGTGTTTTTAGTGGACCTTGGTCACTGCCAAGGTTTTTGCCTGCCTGGTTTCTATGCCCCCTCCTTCTGTTAACAGTATATCAATTTTCCTTCAGGGAACTGCCTCTTTCCACTGGATGTAATTTCAATGGAAAAATCAATAAGGATAAATTGCCTTTGCCTGGTCAAAGTGTAACTCAAGCTTGTCCCACACTTGTTTTTTTCCTTTAATATGAAGCAAGATCAAATAAATTAAAGAAATGAAATTAGATAGGATTTTTATTGTCCTTCTTCAATCCTCCTGTGGCTCATTCCTCAGCTCTGTAAGATGGCTAGAATTTGTTTTCTGTTGCATGCCACCAAAGAGTCCTGGCTGTGCTGATGCTGAAGAGTCTCCCTTTGTGTCTTCATCCCTCCCTCAGCTCCAATTCCAATAATACCATAATGGTACTTATACTACAAGGAGAGCAGAAACACTTTTAGGCTACAGGCAAACAGAATCCAGAACACTGGAGCACTTTATTAGACCTCTCAAAATAACATATGAACAAAAGAAAAGACTTTCCCAAGGACTCACAGCCAACTGGAGACAAAACTGAGACCAGAACCCAGGTCTGGAAGAATACAGGCCAGTCTTCTTTGCACTGTACTCACATACTTAACATCATCCCTACATAATAGGAAGCTTCACATGAATATTTATGTTTCAAAGTTTCTTAGCAATCAGTCACTAATAAGCAGAATGATTATAAAAACCCAATGTGCTGTATACAAAAAGTAATGAAAAGATATGGTGAATGCTTAAAAAATTTTTAAACTTACTGCAGATTGTGTAGATTGGCAAAAATAATGGGATAAATGGTTCAAAGAGAGGGAGCATTTTGAGTTTACTGAGGGAGGATTCATGACAATGAGTCCTTTGCTATCTTTTTAAATTTAAACATTCACCACGTACATAAGTTACTCATATTTGTATGTTATTTAGCATGCAATTTCCTTCCATTTGTAGATTTTGCTATAAGTAAGTACAGTTTGGTGGTAGGAGGCAATAAGAGCTGTAAGTGAGTTAGGCCCAACCTGCCAATTTAGTTACTTACAAGTCTCTGCTCTGAAACCATGATGCTCCTCTTGCCCAGTGACTGTCTACAAAGAATGAACTGGCTTGATCTGAATTCCATTACCCAAACACCTCTAGATTCCACCATCCCAAAACCACCATGCACATAGCTCCTAACTTTCTGTTTTCCTGTAGACTTAATTCAGTCTAAAGGGCCTATCTGATGTCATAGCATTGCAGGAAATGCCATGGCTTTGGAAAGGAAAAGGACAAGAGAAAAGCCTTCTTTGATTATGAGATCTATCTTTCCAGGTTCTTCAGAGAAAGTGAAAGAGATACAATGCTTTCTTACAGGGGCTACAGCTTCTATTCTTACTCACAAAATCTGTTCTTCAGAACAACACTGCCTGTGCCCACCAAGCACTCCTCCAAGCATTCCTGGATCACGTGCCCTATCTAATATAATAGGTAATAGCTACATGCAGCTATTTGAAATTTATTTTCAATTACAATTAAACAACATTAAGAGATCAGTTTCTCATTAGTTTCTCAGTTGCCCTCACTATACATCAGTTGTGCAATAATCTCAGATGGTTAATACATTCCGTATTAAACAGAGCAGATATGGAGCATTCCATCACCATGGAACGTTCTACTGGACAATGGTGACCTAGAAGAAAATCTAACCTCCTTCCTGGGGTCTGTAAGATTCTGTATGACCTCATCCTTCCTGCATTTCTCACTTCATTATATGTCACTCTCAGTCTCGATCAATGGTTCCAGCCAGAGTGGCCTCTTATTTGGCTTTAGTACTTGGCGTGCTTTTGCTTACATGAAGAGTTTCATGTTTGTGTTTCTTCTTGGCTGGAACACTGCCATTTCTTCTATTTCAGGTCCTAATTCAAACACTGCCTTCCCTGACCACACTAACCAATTTATCCCTCTACCTTTTCAATATTACCGTTGGAAATGTTCATAATTATTTATTTATTTACTTTCCTCTTTCACTTGCCACACACTCATGCACACACACATGCACACACACACAAATATAAAATTCAAAAGAACAGAAAACTAGCCTAATTTATTTACAACCATATCCCCAGTGTTTAGAATAGAATATGTCTGGCATAGCAGATGAGTTCAAAAGACTTTTTGTGGAATAAAGAGATGAAATATAATGCTAACAAAGCCGGAATCCATGCGACAACTCTGTAAAGAGAAAGCTAATACAAATAACCCCGTGGGTACCACTAAAATTGAGCTGAACACTCAGTTGGAAAGGAAAGAGGAAAGTCTGCCAGATACTGACTTTCTCCACTTTTTTTCAGGGTTTTTCCCTCTTTGGATGCTTTGATTAACTGCATCCAACTGCCATGCCAACAATGAGGATGGCATTCACACCAGCAATCATAAAAACCATTGCATCTCCTTGTCAGTGCTCAGGCTCCTAAAGAGAGACAAGCCACACAATAGCACAGGGTGACTAAGACGACTCATGAATTTTTTAAAGGACAGCATCCCCAAAGCACCAGGAGGATGGCTGCCTCCCTGATTATGCACCAAATGAGGCCACAGTTCCCCCAACCCCGCCTCAAGCGTCAGAGGCTGACTAATGCTTCATGGAAGACCTTTCTCCCGTTCAAGACTGGGCAGCCAGCCAAGAGAGGCAGGCGGTTTCTGCCTACTCTCCAACCCAGCTGGCCACAGCACCCTCTGCCTTCTTCCTAACCTCTTTCTCCATCTGTGATCATAGGCATCTCATCTTCCTGGCTATGACAAAGGCTGTGGGATTTACTACTCAGGCCCATAGACCTGGCCAACCATGGTGTCCTCACAGCCCTCTCCACACAGAGGCACAGTTTGGAAGGCAAACAAGGGCAGGAGGCATCATCTTTTCCGTATTTGCCCTAGGATTTGATTTTGTCACTCAGGCTAGAAAATGAGTACCCTGGAGACTGAACTGAAAGAAACCCTCAGCAGTGCCAGCTTCCTGCCCTGACCCCAGTTGGGATCTGTAGACCTTTGCTGCACCCCTTCTCGCCCATTTCCCACAGCACTACCAATCCGTGTTCCTCCATCAGTTCCTAGTTGCTTGATGTGATGAGCACTTATTCATTCATCCAATCAATATTTTAGGTTTTTTTGTGGAACCAGGGAATGAACTCAGGACCTTGCTTTTGCCAGGCCCAATCAATATTCTGTAAGTGTCTGGTGTGTACCAGCCATATTTCAGCCACTAATAAGAAATAAATGATTCAAAGAGATTTAAAAAAAGAAAACTCTTGTTCTCGTAGCTTCACATCCTTCTAAGCCTCCTTTAAAACATACACCCTGAAAATAGGAATATCATGTTATTCTTTTTGCTATTATCACTGAACATTTAAACACATGAGGGGGAAATAAAGGACACGAGAAAGCCTATTTATTCACCATTCGGATCAATGAACAAAATATTAGGACGACAGATCCAGGCCCTGTGTAGCCTCTCACTACATTTTCCTTTGTCCTCCCACTCCAAAGTGTCCACTACCTTAAATTTGGTCATTACTGTCCTTCTGCACACCTTTTGATTTTAATCCGTTGTATGATTCCTAAAAGCTTGTTAGATTCCTAAGAGCTTGCTGCATGTTCTACATGTTAAATATATTTTCTAAAAGTTACTCTTTTGACCATTATAATTTAATGCATATAGTTATAGTTCGTTAATTTCCTTGCTACTTATAACATTAACGTGAATAATGTAATACTGCAAAGCATACACTTCCTAAATGTGCACAATGATCAGTTCCACAAACTGAATACAAAGTATAACCAGCACCCAAAAAGAAGGAAAGAACCATTTCCTGAGCCCCAGTAGCTATCTCGTATTTGTTCCCATTCACTAACCTTTATCTAGCATAATGAGTTTCATGGAAGTTTCACAGTGGATTAATGGTGCTTTCTACAGAACAAAGATCAGCAAACCATGGCAAGCTATGTACTGTACATCAAATCCAATGTACCACCTGGTTGGTAAATAAAGTTTTATAAAACACAGCCTTGCTCATTTATACATCATCTATGACTGTCTCTGCACTACCAACAGTGACCTCATGGCTCATATGTCTAAAATATTTACTATTAGTTTCTTCACAGGGAAGTTGGCAGATTCCTTTTTCTAAACCCTCACTTAAACAGAATCACATAGTATGTCCATCCTTGTGCTGGATCCTTGTACTCAACAGTACACTTCTGAGACTTCCACATGTAACTGTAGTTGCTCATACTCAATGATACATAATATTTCACTTAATGATTACAGCACAATTTATCCACTGAACCACTGATGAATGTTTGGAATATTTCCAACTCGGGACTTATGAACAGTGCTGCTATAAATATTCTCGTATATGGTGGTGGTAGCCAATTACTCTAATTACTGTAAAATAATCCATTATATAAGTAGGCCATTATTTATTCAGTCACCTGATAGTGGATACTGAAGTCAATGACCCCAAAATAGTCTGCACAATACAATTACCTGAATCTTGGAAACACAATAATAATTGGGTGCTACTCCAGGTACTGATTTACTTCATAAAGGACATACATCACCACCATTTTGGAATTTTTAACTGATTTCAGGTGATTCCAACAGGCAATCTGGGGAGCCACTAAATTAGATTATTTCCAACTTTTCCAGTACGGCCAACAACATTGCAAGAATTCCTGTTTGATGGCTGCCTATGAGTACACACCCAGTAGAAGAATCATGTGTTCAGAGCACATAAGCATTTTCAATTTTCCACCAGTCGCCAAATCTGACTCCAGAATATTTCTACCAACAGGACCGTGTCTGTCTTCTTCATTCCTGGAGCTCTAGAAATCTTCACAAGGCCAGGAAAATAGATGGAACTTAGCAAACCCCTCCTGACCAGCTAGAATGAGGTAAGAATTCAAGAAATCAACCAGACAGCCACCCTCCTTCATGGAAATGGATATTCAACCTTCCCGGACAGATCTGAGCCTGCCATAGGTCCAAAGTTTCAATAAGCATCCATACTTGGCAACCTCCCCAAGACCTCTTCCTCTTTCATTCATCTAATCATCAAATATTTTTAGCATTTACAGTGGTATCTTGGTTCACAATCTTGACTCTTTCCACAATTCGGGTAGCAAACAAGAGGTGGTCAAGAACCAAATCAAACTCGCAGGTCAGGTTCCAGGTTGACCTTATGTGGAAATTTGATTTGGGTCTGGTCTATTTTATTAGGTTTGCAACCAGAATCATGGAGAGAACTGAGTTTGTAAAATGAGATACCACAATGCTATGTGTCAGGTGCTGTGCTAGAAAGGAATGAGCTGCTCTTCATTCTTCCCAGGGATGAAGGCAGTGAGCCCATGGCACACAACTCACAGTGGGGACAGAGCAAAATGTATAGGTTATTTTCCCAAACTGAAACCTCACTACTATATTCAGGTTTAATTGCAGTGCTGGCACTTTGCAATAAATAAGAGGGTTTGGGGCGGCAGTTTGGGTACTAGATCTCTAAAAAGCTCGGGTACATCCAAATCACTCCAGAGCACAGAAAAAAGGGAATTTTTGTGCTCTGGCTTTCTAATCTGTAAATAAGGCTAACAATGACTCCTTTGTAGAACTGTTATCAGACTGCCAATCACAAACCTGCTACATGGTTGGCACTACGGCTTCATCAGGGAGTGAGTCTTGTGGTGTTTCAGAGAATGAGATTCGGAGAAGCCTTTGTAGCAGGGAAGATCCAAGAATGAAGAGGCACTGGAGCTCTGTCTTGGGGCCAAAGGTAGGACTCAGACATAACGGAGCTGAGGAGACAGAATTCCTCTAGGTGAGCAAAGTCACAGGTGTCCAAAAGCCAGTGTGCCCAGAGAACGCTTCTGTGATCAGGTTGGAGCAGTGGTGTTCAAACAGGGGCCATTTTGCACTTCAAGGGACACGACGAAGGCACTTGTTACAACTTGGGGCATGCTCATGGAATCCAATGGACAGAGCTTGGGATGCTACTAAATATTCTACCATAAACAGGAAGCCACCAACAATGGAGAGTCTCTGGCTCAATATGGTAAACGGGCTGAGCTAAAAAGACCCCCATTTCAATGTGGTAAAACATATGGCTGGTAAGAAAAATTTCCCCATCTTCAATGCTGAGATAATTACTCATCTCTTTTTGTATTTTTTTAAATAAAAACTACTTTTTGTCATTCATATATGTATATTTAAATGGATAAAATAAGTGACTCCATCTAAATACCTAGAAGAAATTATCAATGATTGATTACTTAATGACTTAAACTTAGCTCCTCATTTAGGTGGAATTCTATTAGAAGTACCATCTCAACTGAATCTTTTGATGACCCTAAACGTTAAACGTGGGGTAAGAAGCCTCAGAGAGCACAAGCAACTTTTCCAAGGTGCACATGTGAAGAAGGTCCTCTCCGTGACATTCTCAAATTCCATTCACCTGCAGCTCTGTACTTCACAAGAAGCTCGATAGTCTGATGAATTCTTTCCATCTCAGGCCAGATTGTGTGTCTATACAATATTGCCCTTGACTGAGCCACAATATCAGACTTTAAACAAGACTGTAATACAAACACATCCTGTCTTAAATTTCCTAGGGGCTGAGCTTTTAAAACACAAATAATAACTCAGTCACATTGACATTCCTGGATCAAATCTTTCCTGAAGACCACTATGCATTTGGACATTTTAATTAAATGTTCAGTAAATCCTGTTATTTAAGTCAGTTTGTACTTCTGTTTATAAAGAGGAAAAAAGAAAACCTTAAAGTCTTGACTAACACACCATTATTCCTTCTGTTTTATACTATGCCTATGGTATTCCATAAAATCAGTCTGAAGCCTTTCTTATCTAGTTGGGAAATAGATATTTACTGAGTGAGGTTCTGGGTTAGAGAACAGTAGACACACTGTTGCATCCTTCAAAACAGGCTCTGTCTGTGTCTCGGCTCCAAATTCTTTCCAGGCTAGATCTGGCATTGCCTGGACTCCTAACATATCCAGAGCAGACCTGGGGCCAGGCCAACTTTTGCAGCAATTTGTTCTAATGAAAACCATGGTTTTTCAGTGTTATTAATCTGCAGGCAGCAGCCCTTTGAAGATCCTGTGCTTGCAAGGATTTCTTCATTTAGTTAATTATCAGCCTCTGACTTGAAGAGCCGCCGAAGCCCCTTGGTGAGGGCTAGAGCAGGGGAATTACAAGAATGATTTTTCTCTCAGCTCTGATACCCTGAACATGTTTAAGGCTTGTTTTAAAGTCTCCCACCTGAGGTGAGCATAATCTCATTCTGAGCTATACTTTCTTAGTCTGCCTTTCCTATCTTGGCCCAAAAACCACCCTCCCCAGACCTTGTGATACCATAGACCTGGTATTAGATGGTACCTTGAGATACCATAGGCCTGGTATTAAATCCTTCCTGGTATTGAATCCTTCCTGGATTTAAATCCCATTTGGCCATCTTCCTAACCTAGAAGCCATGAAGCAGTTATAAGATCTCTTCAGGCCTCAGTCTCTCCATCTGTAAAATGGGAGGGACAGTGGTCACCTCCCCAAGTTATTGAGAAGATTTAATGGTAGGCATATAGAAAATTTTCTGAGATACTTGGTACATATTATTCAATTAATGCTAAATATTATTAGTCTTATGCCGCATGCTGAACAATTTCCTTGTCCACCCCCCCCCCAGCCTTGCCCCTCTTATACTGTGCTATGTTCACTATGACATTACAATTATATAAGCCTCAGTCACATCTT
The DNA here is from genome assembly GCA_004025085.1 of Thryonomys swinderianus. NCBI lineage: Eukaryota > Metazoa > Chordata > Mammalia > Rodentia > Thryonomyidae > Thryonomys > Thryonomys swinderianus. Next base: position 23,189 of record PVIC010014060.1, read on the forward strand.
TCCTCCCATACTGAGAGCCCATGAAGGCTAAGGCCATGTTGTATACCACGTTAACCACAGAGGCCCAGCTCCAGGTGAAGGAAAGGGTCATGGAGCTCCTCACCCTTCTTCATGTATTCTGCTCACAACCTACACAGATTCTAGACCACACGCTTCCAGTTTTCAATCTAGACAAAGGGCGCTTGATGCGCACAGACCCAGGCCGCTGCTATCCTCAGACTCCTCCGACTGCAAAGATGACAATAGGAATAACTGGTGAGGTACAGAGAATGGGACGCAATGGGCTGAGGCCTCTTCCTGGCAGTAGGATGGGATCTGACAACAGCAACAGCACCCCGCCTGTCTCCCTGTGGAAGGGTGTGCTGGGCTGTGAGAACCATGGAGGAGACCAGGCCTAGGAGAAGAGCTCGGACAGGCTGCCAGTCTGTCCCAACGATCTGTAGAGAGAAATACATAATCCTCCAAACAGGAATTGAGGTACTTTAAGGAGGGGGGGATGGACGCGTGGAGTCCTAGTTAGCCGTAGGTTGCCACAGGAAATACTATACACTAGATGGCTTCATCAGCGGAGGGAGCAGTGTTCAAGGTCAAGGCCAGGGCACACCTGGTTCCCGGGGAGAGTCCTCCTCCTGCATTGCAAACTGCCATTTTCTCATTATGCTCCCAAGAGGTGGAGAGAGAGGGCACTCAGGTCTCCTCTCCTGTTACAAGAACATTCATCCCGCATGTGACCGCCACCTCAAGACCTCATCCAAGCCTGACTGCCTCCCAGCTACCGGCACAGTGGTGGTCAGAGCTCTCACACATGGAGTGAGACAGACACAAACAGCGCATAACACAAGCAAGCACAGGAAAGTGCTTCCCACCTTGGGAGACCAAGAAGACCGAAAAGAGAGCTTAGAAAACTCCGAACAGACCACAATCTGTAGACCTAGCGTGATCTTGACTCTGGCTCCACAGAGAAAAACTTGAGCCTCTCTAAGCCTATTTCCCCCGCCTCCCACCTAGGGCTGCCATGCTGAGGATCTTGTGTGTGCAAAGCCAACAGTGCAGCACCAGCAGGGGGTGGCCAGGCTGTGGATCCAGGCCAGCCTGGGCAAGGCGGGCAGAGCACTGAGCCCGGGAAGGTAGGAGCAGCCAGGGCCAGAGGCCTCCATGCTGGGATCTCTGGTGGCTAATATCACCGCAGGATGGACCACTGATCCCATTTTAATTATTCCTACTGGGGCTGAAGATCTGGCTGCTTGATTCTTGGCCTCAGCCACATCAGAGGACGCAGCTGCCTGACAGCGAGGCCAGCTCCGGCCAGCGTGTGATCAGACCTAACAGCGGCCCAGCACAGGACTGGGCCGAGACAGACCTGTGAGGAGCCAGCAGCTCAGAGCAGGGGATGGCCTGGAAGGCAAGTCCAGTGTCCAGCCCACGTGCTGTGCCCTCTGAGGCCCACGGAGGGCCTGCTCTCAGCAGGGAGCATGCAGTGTATTCACAGCAATGCCGCTTTTTCCCTTCTTCCTCCTCCTTCTGTCTCTCTGCTCCTGGAAAACTTCCCACTCAGCCCTTGAGGCCCAGTCAGCAGGGCCTCTCCTATCTCTTCGGCCCCGTTTCTGGTCAGTCTCACGTACACAATTTAACACATCGTGCCCCTGTGCCTGTGCCCATGCTCTCCTCTCATTCTGACAACATCACTGACTCTCCCCTCAACTCTTGTCCTCACCAAGACTTAACATGCCTTCCTCCAAGAAGTGCATGCTGACCACCCCTCTCCCTCTCCCTCTCCCTCTGTCTCGTTATCTGCCTCTTCCATTACATCATGGCACTTATTACTGTGGTTCCATATTGGATTTTTGCCCCTAAACCAGAGGCCACTGCACAGTGACTGCTCAGCACAGTAAGAATGAGTGTCGGGAGCTGTCGGAAAGACAGAAGGGCAGTGGACAGCAGGGAAGGTGCACATCACAGTGGGCTGGCCCAAGCTCCACATTCAAGGCTTGCCTCAGCCTCTCTCTAATCCACTAGAGAAGGTCACTCCTGGAGCATTTGCATGTCCACTGTCACGGCCTACCACTTCCGGCCTCCACAGTGTGCCTAGGCAGTGTGCTCCCTAGGGATGCCCTTCCTCAAACTGCTGTCAGATTCCTAAACACATCACAGGACCCTACAGCTAAGGCATTTCCTCCTCTTCCAGGAAGCCTGCCCTGAGTCCTGAGTCCTATGTCATTACACTGCACTCACGACTGGTGGCTTCCCAGCATCAAGCCCCCATCAGGCTATAGAGCAATTCTGAGTGGAGGTGTCTGTCTGGCCCTGTGGAAGATGCACTGTGTGGAAACAAAACCAGTTCTCACTCCTTTCCCTGTCCTAGCCCTAAATAGAGACACCAGCACCCAATAGGGACTCAGCAAACAATAATCAAATGTCCCATCATGCCCTCCCACAGGGGCCCTCGAGGGTGAGTCATCTTCCCTCCTTGTGCCTTGGTTTCCTTCTCTGCAACATGACAGCAATGGGTTGTGGTGAAAACTGACCATGCACGCAGCATACTCTGTGTTGCCATCAGAATGTGTGCACAGTGAATTTAGATTAATATGATTCTCCACCTGGGGGCAACTCTCTTAAGAGCTGTTCAAATAAGGCTTTGATGAATTGCTGTTATTAACACTACGGTATTGATAGAGAACGTATGATCCTAACATTTCAGAGCATTTGCTCAATAGATGATTAAAGTATCAACATCAGACTACGAAGTATCTAAAAGGAGAGTTGAAGGCAAACGTGTACTTGCCACCAGTAAGTGGGAGTTTGAATCCCATTCCCCTGTCCTACTCATTTTTATTCAGGTTTTGAATAAAAATCCCTCGATGTGGCTCAGGTCAGACAATAAAATAAATACCCAAGGAGTCTGGTTCCCTAGTGTGTGCCCATCCCGCTTGCCTAAGGCACTGTGCACAGCTATTAAACACTTTCTACTTTATCCTTCCGGGAAACCTTCATGCAAATACCCCTTTGTTCAAGTATACAGTTGCTACAGTTGGAGTGTGTTCCCTGAAAGTTTATGTCCTGGAAAGTTAATTCCTGAAGTGGCAGTGTTAGGAGGTGGGGCCTGGTGGGAGGCTTTGGGTCACAGCAGTGGAGCCCTCGGAAAGGACTGACTCCTTATGTTCAGGACTGGGAGAGGAAGAGATCACAGGGCTTCTGCCCCCACTCTACTTCCTGTGTGTGCTTTCTCTGTCCCTCTCGCTTCCTAGTATTATGAGGCACCAGAAGGCCCTCACCAGATACAGCTGACTCAACTTGGACTTCTCAGCCTCCAAGAACCTGAGACCCCCACAAAAACTTCTTTCCTTTATAAATGATGCAGTCTCAGGAATTCTGTTATAGCAACAGAAAGCACACTGATACAATAGTCTTGTGCTCTCCTTCTCCCTTCCCTTCTCCCCTCCCTCTTCCTCTGTTCAATGTGAGGTTCTGGGGCTCATCTATATCAGGATACAGAGACATTCTCTGGGCACTTCTGCAGGGCATGCCATTATGAGGTCACGCCATGGCTTAGGGAGGCCTAGTGATGAAGCCATCCACATTTCTGGCCTCCAGTATTGTTCCACAAAGGAGACTCTGACTGTGGGTCTCCTGTTCAAATTCTTGTCAGATTCCCACCACTCTTGAGAAAAACAGGAATCTCTCGCATGGCTTCAGCCCTAGCACATGCCTGTTTGTATCCCCACATCCCCTCCTCCCTCATAGCACCTGTACCAGTCTCCTGTCTAAGCCCCAGAGCCCCAGGTCCCTTCCCACTCAAGCCCATCACAAGCACACTATATAGCACCCACTGCCTCTACCCACTCCGGGCTTAGCTGGCCTTAACTTCTCATTCCCAGACCTCAGCTCAGGTGTCAGCCTCTCAGGAAAGCCTCCCCTAATCCCAAGCAAATGTCTCCTTCCTGCACTCCCCTGTCACCCAGGCTCCACTCCATGTGTCAGACATGTATTTATATAAGCAGATGTGTTCTACCGCTGGGCCCATGAGCTGACTCAAACCTCCGTTTGAACAGGAAGCATATTCCCTTAATACATCAGGCTCCCTAGTACTTACCTGCTCAGGACTTAGTAGAAACATTTGTGGGAGTAAAGGTGGGGGGAGGTGAAAGGAGAGAGAGAATGAAGGAGGAAAAATAGAGGAAGAACTACGAAAGAAGAGTGGGAGAGAGAAACTGAGAGGAAGAAAGGGGAAGAAGGAAGTGATGGTGGAGAAAGAAGGGGAAGATAAAGATGTACCAGCCAATGCCATGTTCTTGGCACTACAGTAGGACTGCAATGACAGAGGGAAAGAGAAGAATAAATGGGAGGGGCTGCAGTCTAGCTGGACATAACTCATTTGCATAAGAAAATATAAGTACAGTTCAAAGCTATACAAGATCAGAGCCAAATGCCAAATGAGCATGTCAGACCAATAAACACAGAAGGCATTTGAGGCCTGTTTTGACCGATTTATAATGCCTTCTTCAAAGGCTTCATAAATACAGAGTCCCAAATACTATGTAATTAGAAGCCATAATTCCTACTGCTGAAGGGAACTTTTGCACGTGAACAGATACTTTTAAATGTAAACTGTCTTCATGTGGTTGGTTTTTAATCTTCAACACTACCTTAAATCAAAACAAACACCAAATTTTCTTCCCACAAATTTGTACTGCGAGTGTTCAAAGTGTTGGCTCAAAGACAAGCATGGCAGGGCAGGGACGGTGTAAAATCCCAAGAAGACAAAGCTAGTGGATCCGGGTCCACCCGGCTGTGCCCGTGACTCCAACACGGCCGGTGCATTGTCGTGGCCTCAGTTCTCCACAGGGGAGCTGAAAGGAAGGATGAATGAAGGGTGTGCCAGTGCCCTGTGCCCTCTGCCGCAGAGGAGAGGCTGTCTCATCTCAGTCCAGACCCCATTTATACTCTAGCTTCCTTGAGTGTCTTCTCCTCAAAGAGAATGGTAGAGGAGTTCAGGCCATGGCTGTAACTCAGGTCTCCAGAGTCTGCAAAGTGACATGCTTCCCCAGACCTTCTTCTGTCACCGGGGTCACCCCAGAGGCAGCGCCTAGTAAGTGTGTTCTTCATGAATGAGGTCAGTGAGTGAGCTAATGCTTCCAGCCCAGAGAAACTACCGACTTACCAGCACCTTGCGTGGGACGGAGCCTCCCCTACTCCATTACTTTCCTTAGAATCAGGTTCCTTATTAACCCGGTAAAATATTTATGGGGCATCTATTATGATTTCCAGGCACAGGAAATATAGCTCTGGAAAAACAAGTCCAATTAAGCTCTTTACACATGAATCAGGTAGTGTCATTCTCCTAAATTGTCCAACGGCGTCCAATCACAGTAAAAATAAGGGTCAAAGTCTGGCCTTTAAGGTCTTGTCTAAAGCTTCCCTTCTAGCATCATCTCCTATTACTATACCTCCTAAGGCCTTGTGCCCAGTTGGCACAGCTCAAGTTAGCTAAAGCTCAGGGCCAACTTTCACAGGAGAAAAGCAGTTGGCCAGCTGAATCTATAGGTTGTATACCCTGAGACTCAGCCAACCTCCAATCAAAACTATATGGAAAAGTCGGGCCAGGGATAGTCCCTACTAGACATAGGCAGAGTTTTTCTTGTCATTACTCCCTAAACAATATAGTAGAACAACTATTTATATGCTGTTTCCATTGTCTTGAGTATTATCTAGAGATGAAGCATATGAGAAAATATATGCAAAAACTCCACAATTTTATATAATGTACTCAAACAGTGGTAGATTTTGATCTCCTTAAGGGTGCTGGAATTAATCCCCCAAGAGACATCAAATGACAGCTGTCCTTTTTATTGATGCAAAGTGCTGAGATTGGGAGAGAGGTATCAGTTATGCAGAGCCAGCTCACTGAGTACTACCATTTTAGATACATAATCTTAGCAAAGTCACCTAACATCTTTGACCTTAATTTGAAGATATATTCATCTGTTCTCAACTGACCTAATGCAGTGACTGTGGGCTAACAGATGGAGACTTAAAAGGCGATGGCAAACGTAAGACAGTAGCATACTTATAAGTTTTCCCAGCTCAGGCTCAGGAGTCCAGTTTGTGGCTGAATTAACAGGACAGCAATCAGCAGCAGGCAAACCCCAAGCTTTGTGCTTTGTGCTTTGAAAAGACCTTGACCCAACACGTACCACTGTGAACCAAGACTCACACTCCTTGAAAACTTCCTTTTGGTCTTTCAAGCAAAACTTCGTGAGATACAAAGGGCAATTTCCACAGCCAGGATTTAAAAGACACATTTACCTCTAAGACTTTGTCTGAGGGAAACCATAACAGATGTACCCAAGGCTGGAAGTCCATTAAAATCTTGTTCACCCTACTATCCCCCTGCTAGGAATATATACAAAAGAATTTTTAAAATCATATTGGAAAGACAGATGTACACCCTTGTTCATAGCAGCTCTGTTCGTGATAGCTTAGTATTGCAAACAACCCAAATGCCCATCAACTGGAGACTGGATAGAGAAGATGTTTTTTTTTTATATAAAATGGGGTATTATTCTGCCATAAAGAATGACAAGATCGATTCATTTATGTGCAAATGGAGACACCTGGAGGATATACTAATAAGTGAGATAAATAGATCACAGATAGGCAAATACCGGATCTTTGATATGAACACCTATAGATGCAAATGAGCTCTAGAAAGTATGACAGTTTTTACAGAATGGGAAATTTCCATAGGAAATTTGGTGTAGGAATGTAATGAGGGGAAGGAATAAATATGATTCAGAAAGAAAATAAAAGAGTATGTATAAAGGGGGTGGGGAGGTGTGGGTGGGTAGGGATATGGGTAAAAATGAGAATTAACTTGTGTCATATACTGGTACAAATTCCCAATGTTATATGTGATTGTGAGATGTATATAAATTGTACCAATAAAGAATTCAATTTTTTTAAAAATCTTGTTCACAATGGTGAAAAATGGCAAGCAACTTAGATGTCCAACAACAGGGAACCAGACAAATGTGTGGCATGCTTCCACACAACGTGATACCATACACCATTTAAAACAACGTTCAACAGGCAAGTTTTTGCAAACACTGCCCCTTGGGAACCTGAACAATCCACAAAGACAATTTAGGAGCCAATGTCAGGAATGGAGCATGGTAACTAGCCAGAATTTCACTTCCTCCACTTCTGCTTTAACCAAAGAACTCTGCTTTCATCTGTTAGGGACTTGAGCTGAATGGCCTGTGCTCCACCCCCCAAAATCTGCATAATAAAATCCTTTCTCCCCTGTGATCCCACCTGGGGTGGGGCTTCTGGGGATAATTAGGTTGAAGCCAGGTCATGTAATTTTTGTCCTTGGAAGAAAGGAAAGCAGATTAAGAGCTCTCTCTCTCTCTACTCTCCCAGGATGTGGCTGAGGAGGCACTCACCAGGAAACCAATCAGCCCACCTTTCACCTTCCCCCTCCAGGCTGTGAGAAATAAATGAGCTTTGTTTCAGCTACTGGATCTGTAGCATATTGTTATAGAAACCCTACGGTCTGGATGTTTTTCTCCCTAAAATTCACATACTGAAATCCTAGCCCTCCATGTGAAAATACTGTAAGAAGTCTGCACACCATCTCTAGAGACGTATGAACTCTGAAAGAGAAGTAACCGGGCACAACACAGCAAGCATAGCTGGGATGTCGAACCTAAGGCAACTGCAACCCAGCAAGCCGCTTGCTATCAGTGAAGGCTCTAAAAGGTTTGCCATTATTGACCTATAGCATGTAAAGATACCTGGAGATGGGGGAGATAACGAGAACTAGATGAATTCATAATGGTGAAATTCTCACAAATGACAACAGTGTCCTTACATGAGACAGAGGAGAGCTTGCATCCATCCCTGCTGTCTGCCACAAGACAACAGGGGGAGTGGACCATCTGTAGCCAGAAGAGGACTCTGACCGGGACCCACCACTGCATCCTGATCTCAACCTTCCAGCCTCTCCAGCTTTGGGCAACAAATGTCTTACGTATCAGCCACCCAGACTATGATATTTGGTTCTAACAGCCCAAATGAACTAAGACATAACCCAAGCAAACTAAGGCAATCTCTTCTCAGCTGTGCCTCCAGTGCCTGTGATATAGAAGGCTTTCAGAAAATACTGTAAGAAGTCTGCACACCATCTCTAGAGACGTATGAACTCTGAAAGAGAAGTAACCAGGCACAACACAGCAAGCATAGCTGGGATGTCGAACCTATGGCAACCGCAACCCAGCAAGCTGCTTGCTATCAGTGAAGGCTCTAAAAGGTTTGCCATTATTGACCTATAGCATAACTTCTTTTTGTAATAAGATAGAGAACAGAAGGGGTCTTCTCCTCATTGTTAGCACTACTGTAGAAATCTCTGAGTGAGAAGATTAAAGTTATTTTTGAGTCCTTGTTTTGGCATATCTAAACATCCTAATGCTTAGCGATTAATAATACCACATATGTATATGTGTGTAGATAGATAGATGATATATATAAGATATGTACAGATTCCCATATCTACATGTTTTTAGTAATATGGAGATATAATAACATTTCTGGCTATGACAAGTAAGCCAAAGCCACGAGAGAAAAGGTAAACTCAGGACCTTTGGGACTCGAGCAGTCTCTGGAAATCCAGTGTTTCATCTCCCAGCCAACACTCCACCAGGAAACAAACTCAGAAGCACGCAACTGCCCAAAGCACGAGAGCTGGTCCTGTATGACATGTAATGGGCACCAGACTGGAGAGAAGGCATCTGAGATGGGTACCACTTGGCCAGTCCAGACATGTCTGCTGGTGTCAGCCTTTGTCTGGAAAAGTGGAGCCAATCTTATAAGAAGTAGAAGTTAATGATGCAGAAGCCTCAGAAGAAAGTTCATGAACCCCTTGGGGAGAAATCAGTGGAAACACCAGGCCAGAAAAAGAAAAAAGAAAACACAGTAGCCCCACCCCACAGCTTCAGTCTTCTTCTGTTGAAAGGAGACAACAATGCCCCAGTGATCATGAGACTGTTACACAAATACAGTCCATTATGTGCATGATAAATAGTAGATGTTCAATAGATGCTTCCAAGTATTCACCATCTTCCAGGTGTAGAAATAAGAAACCTGAAAAGACATGTCACAACAGCGTAGTGTTTAATACTACAGCCTCTGCAATTAAGGTGCCCAGGCTATAAACTCTGCCTCAAACTGTTAATGCCCATGTGAAGCAACGTGCCATTTATTTGCCTTGACCCTCAGTTTCTTCATCTGTAAAATAGAATTGAAAAGGTATTATTTCTTAGAGTGTCTTTAGGATTAAATGAGATAAAAATATGAAATACTCAGCCTAGAATCTATACCACAGCTAATACGCACCTAAAAAGAATTAGCTGATATTGTAATTCATTAAAGTGAACAAGAAAAAAGGAGAAAGTTCAGTCTCAACTCAGAAGATGGGAAGGCTACCAAGAGGATAACCTGATTTCCAACACTTCCCTCTTCCACATATGTGTGTTGTGAGAGCACGACTGTGCATGTGTTACACAAGTGGTCTTCCAAAAAAAAATCCAAGCACTCTACCCTTTAGTTAGAATCATTCAATAGCTCCCCATTACCCTTGGGATAAAAATCAGGCACCTATGACCATGTTTTTTTTATGATCTCTGCACATACCTCCTTCCTCACAAATGCACTCTATGCCATCTTTAAATACTCTACCTCCCTGAGCATGGCACATATCTGAACCTTTCCAAAGTTATGCTGTTCTTCTGCCTGACATGCCCTTCCAGAACCTCTTTTCCCCACTGTCTACATTTGCAGGCCAACATGGTCTTCCTTCAGTCTCATCCTTCTAATCCGAAATGGTGCACTCACATCTGAACATGTTTGTTCTTCCATTGCGTCAGGCCGAGACAAGATGTTTTATAACACTCCTCACCAATCCTGAATCTTAAAGCTGCCTCTCTCCCCAGCAAAAAAGGAATGTGTCTTAGCTATGTCTGCTTAACTCTTATGAGGTCCTCAGTGAGTGATGACAAGAACCCAATAATTCAAATACTTGATAAATCAATGCCTATGCACCTGCTGTTAGTTAAGGGCATACAGCCACCTCCTGAAGAATGTAGTTTACCTCCTAATTCATATATTCCTTATTAGTCTTCTCCATTAGCTTGTAACTCAGAGACTGTGCCTGACATATATATATATATATATATATATATATATATATATATATATATATATCACCTCAAACAGATTCAGCACATACTGGGTGTTCAAAAATCATCAAAAAGGAAAGGAGAAAAGGAAGGAGGAAAATACTGATTCTGACTTGAAGGAGCAGAAGGGCCTCAATAGGATGCTGAAGATGGAAACTATCTCAACTTAGTATTCAGTCAAATCTAAGGAAGAGTCACCTGTGTCAGTTGAAAGGCTCCCTAGTGGAGTCTCAACCTCTACCAGGAAGGACAGTGTCACGAGGCTACCAGAGGAGAAGTACAGGCCCAGTGGAGAGGTTCACATCCAAACTAAACAAGCCACACAAAGTTCTCTGGAGACCAAGGAATCATTTCAATGGAGTGACTCCACCTTTGAGAAAAACAGGAGCTGCATAGCTGCAGCTTTCCCAGGATTTTGTATTAATTATTTCCTGGCCTCAGGCACTCTATGTTAATTGCTTTCAATTGAAATGCTCTGTGTTTATGTTTGTGTTAGCAAAAGCTGGGGAATTGTCTTTTTTTAAAGACAATAGAGCCCCCCAAGACTCTAGCTACCTCCCAGGGTAGACCAGTTGCTCAGACCTTTCTGAATACCAACTAGCATCCTCAAATGTCATATTGATGTGCATACGCTCTTCTCCCCCACTTTTGAGAAGGAAGTAAATGTTTGGCTTTGTTTTCCCTCCTTCTGTGTTCTCCATCTTTAGCCTCTGCTGCAGGAGATGTTCCTAGTCCCAGCTCCCTAAAAGTTTTCCCTAACAATGCTTCTCAAAGTATACAGGGGTCAGTGGTAAAGGCAGGAGAAAAATTCACTGGAAAACAATTCTGCTCGAACCACAAACCTATGAGGTAAAAAATATTATCTGCATTTAAAGGTAACAAAACTATAATAGATGGGCTTAGATAGCCATAAAATAGCATATTATGGAGTTATTTAAAATTATACTTACAATCGTTAAGTAGTAACAATTAAATTCTTATGATATAGTAGGGGAAGGGGAAAAATGAGAACTAAGTTGTGTCATATACTGGTACAAATTCTCAATGTGGAGTGCAGTTGTGATGTCTATATATAATGTACCAATAAAATGTACCAATAAAAAAATTCTTATGATATAATGTTCATTGGGAAAAACAAAGTGTACTGTGTGAATGTGTTTATTCAAATATGAATTCTGAGGAAGATCATAAAAGGATATTGCTATGGTCAGGATGTTATATCCCTTCAAATTCAGATGTGGAAAACCTAACCTCCAAAGCAGTGGTACTAGGAAGTGGGGCCTCCGGGAGTGGTCAGATCATGAAAGCAGAGCACTGGTGAATGGCATTAGTGACCTTCTAAGAGAACCTTAAGGAGCTTGTCTGCCCCTTCCACCTTATGAGGCCACAATGAGGAGGCCCCATCCATGAGAAAGGGGAGCCTCACAAGACACCCAGTCTGCTGGCCCTTGACCATGGGCTTCACAGCTCTAGAACTGTAAAGCAATAAACTTTGTGATAAGCCATCTAATTCTAGCATTTTGTTATGGTAACCTAAACAAACTGAGACAAATATTCCACAGTGGGATCAATACCTTATTCTGGAAATTAAAACTGATGGTTGTTGATGCCTCTCCTACTTTTTGTCATTTTGTATTTCCTAGTTTTTCCAAGGTATTCCTAATAAGAGGTGGTTCCCCCTGGAAAGAACTCAGTTTAGTTGGAAGATCTGGAAAATACATTGTATCTGGTATAAGTCTCACAGGGCTGTTTTGAGGATTATGTGAAGAATTGTATTTAAAGCGCATAATGTATTGCCTAATAGATGGCAGATCAGCAAATAGATCTCAAGAGCCATGGTCATTACCCAATTATTCCATGTCTCTTCCCATGTAACCAAGATTCGCATCACAATCTTCCAAGCAGCAGAACCCACAAGTGGCAATTTTGAATAAAGGAACAATTCCTATTCAGGGGGATCCCTCCTTCTCCCATGCACAATGACACCACTCGGCTGCTGTTTCTCAGAAGAAGCAGAACTCTCCATGCACAGCTGTACACTCACAGCTCCGAGGGGCAGGGAGTTCTTTCCTTCATGTGATTAATGAGACTTAAATTGGCCCAGTGACAGATGAGTTATCCTAAAGGCATCAAATATTTAAAACTGAATTCTCCTTTGACAAAAATAGTCCACAGATTTCAAGAGTCCCCCACCCCACAGTCCCTGTTGGCCAGCACACAGTATCTGCCATAGTGAATGAAATCTTCCTTACCCTTCACCAACACTGAGGACTGGACACCCTTTTCTCCTCTCGCTATTCTTAGGGACCCGGAGTATGTGTTTTGTATCTTTATTTTAACTGGCCAGACTTGTTTATAGCTGCTCCAAATAATTATATGTGAATGCATCTCCATTTAGAACACCCCAAACCATCTACTCTTCTGATTAAGAGTTTCTAAATGCACTTCTTTCCTAGAAATGAGCCTTGGTCACTTAAACGAGCAGCTGTCTCAAATATCCATGCAGTCCTTAGGGAGAAGTTTCTATACCATGTTAGGCTCCCTTGGTATTGACACCACTTCCACTTGCTGCCCTTTCCTGCACTCGCCTGCTAATCCTTAAGAGTCTTCCTGACTCCTCAATCTCAGTCAATCCTCACCATTTCTTCAATTCCAGGAGGAAAGGAAGCCTCTACTCTGAGATCACCCCAGATTATACTGATCCCTCTCTCTTCCCTGACACTCTAGAGTGGATGATGGGAAACTTTCAAAAAGGTCCTTTCAAGGTCATACAACTCTGATATGCAACTCTGTTGTTACAGCACAGACAAACATGTGAATGAATAAATGTGGCTGTGTCCTAATAAAACTTTATTTACAAAAGTAGGAATATTTCTACCAGCCGTCATTTCCTGACAGCTGCCCCAGAGATCTGCTGTTAGTGCCCTGCTCAGGTCTCTTTTACAGACCCTGAGAATGGCTCTTAGTTGCCTGCTTCTCTGCCTCACCTACAGCAGGGGGTCTCTCTTAGAAAGTGACTTTGCTTCAACCCAACTAGATAATCTTTTTACATGACATGATTACTTTTTAGCACTTTGGTAACACATTTTAACCTCGCACTCCCTCTCAGCTTTTTAATTTTAATGGACAAAGAACTCTAAGATGAAATGAAGTCAACTAGAAGCCAAAACAGCCTAGAAATAGAAATTGAAAGTGAATCAGCTCACTCAGTCAGTGAAGAATTATTGAGGCTCTATTAAGTGCCAGATAGGGTGCTAGGTAGAGAAATTAAGTGGAACTGAGTCATGCAAGGTCCTTCTCGCAAAAACTGCATGCTGACAGAATGGTATTTGTCCACCAGGACAATCTTACAACCTTTGACCCTGTAAGAGGTATTTGACAGTAAGTGGAGACCATTAAGGAATGTGCTGGTGGGTTATAATAGGCAGAGGACAAGTATCTGCTAAACAGAGGGCACAGGATGCCCCACAACAATTATCTGGTCCAAGATATCAATAATATTGACAAGTCTTATAAGAGAATGACAATAAACAAATCAAGATTTCAAGCCATAGGGCTGGAGATTTAGCTCAGTGGTTCTGGCGCCTGCCTTGCAAGCACAAGGTCCTGAGTTCGATCCCTGGTAACCACATACAATGCTGGGCATGGTGACTCACACCCACCAGCAATCAATACCACATACCACAGTGCCGGGCGTGGAGATC